>JAULBW010030932.1:0-206832 GCA_032358265.1 Vaucheria bursata
CTATCCAAGCAAGTTGCTTACACTAAACAAGCATTCTTATACAGGTCACACAACATAATCCTAACCAACTGCAAATATACATGCCTAATTATTAATTAAAATGAATCCTAATTTTAAGGAGACCAGTTGTTACCTTTTATTAAACCTTGCAGTCTCAAGTCAGTTTTGTAGTTATTCTGTTATTACACATCTTTTTTCTTATTCAATTGCTATTAAATAAACCTAATAAAAATACAATAAGAATATATAGAACAAGCAAATACAACATTAGCAATGAGTGGGCCCACAATACCTAATATATTGTTTTCATTATTGATATTACTAAGCGTATTTATATGCTATATAAATTCAGCTTGTCCACCAAATTCAGCTGATACTGATAATGCTCCAACTAATCCTGGTATATCCTCATCAGACATTAGTTCAGCAGCTTCATCAAGTGGTGCAAAAGTATATACAGGATGTACTGAAAAAATAAAAATCTATACAATGAATAATCCATATACAGGACCAGAATCCACTTATACAGGATTATCAACTTCTACTTGGCCTCGTACTAATTGTCCTCATTTAAGTAGTGGTTTAATTGAATTTTCTGCTAGATTTCCAACTATCGCTACTGGTGCTGATATATTAATACCATCTGGAGATAATATAATATTACGTTCATGTTCAATTTCTACAGATCCTAATTTTTATATTAAAAGATTAACTATAGAAGGTACATTAATATTAGATGATTCACCTATAATATTAAATGTTCGAGAAATATTTGTAAATTATGGTGGTAAAGACTCATTTTTGTTTTTCCGCCTTTTTCCTCAAAACTGAGTTCTAATATCGAATCAGGTGCACTTTCATCAAACTCAGAAGTTCTCCAACTTTGCTTAATATATGAACCTTCTTTCAGCTCGAGATTCTTTCCCGAAATGTATCCGTCCCATGCAGTAAACTCTCCGTTAACTTTTTTGCTCGCCACTGCATCAGCACCTGTAAATAAACTATGTTTTTTACTCTCTAACCAGGCATTATAAAGATCGATCGCCTTAACAGGCAGGGTAATGGCTAACTTTATCTTTTCCATGTTTTAATTTGCTTATTCTAAGGTAAAAAAAATCCCCCAACATTACTGAAGGGGGATTCGTTTTATTTCAAAAATTGATTAGTGTCCACCACCATCATGCTCACCTTCTGCTAATGGCACAGTTTGAGGAACAAAGTCTTTTTCTTGACCAGGCTTACTGTAATCATAAGCCCAACGGTGAACCTCAGGTAAAGCACCTGGCCAGTTACCATGAATGTTAGCCATAGGAGTTGTCCACTCTAATGTGTTAGAGTTCCAAGGGTTTTGAGTAGATTTCTCACCACGGAACATGCTATAGAAGAAATTGAATAAGAATACTCCTTGTGCTAATGCACCAATGATAGCCGAAATAGTAACGATCTCGTTAATATCAACAAGGTTATCGAACATTGGGAAATTACTGTTTGTGTAATAACGACGAGGTACACCGGCAAGACCTAAGAAGTGTTGCGGGAAGAACACACCGTAAGCAGTAACCAAGGTTAACCAGAAGTGTACATAACCTAATTTCTTATTCATCATACGTAAGAATAATTTCGGGAACCAGTGGTAAACACCGGCAAACATACCAAAGATGGCACTTAAACCCATTACAATGTGGAAGTGAGCAACCACAAAATACGTATCGTGTACGTTGATGTCTAATGTTGAGTCAGCTAAAATGATACCAGTAACACCACCAGTAATAAACGAAGAAACTAAACCAATAGAGAATAACATAGCAGGAGTAAATTGCAAGTTACCTTTCCAAATTGTAGTGATATAGTTAAATGCTTTTACCGCTGAAGGAATAGCGATCAATAAAGTAGTGAATACGAATACAGAACCTAAGAAAGGATTCATACCAGTCATGTACATATGGTGACCCCATACGATGAAAGATAAGAAACCGATCGCTAACATGGAACCGATCATGGCACGGTAACCGAAGATAGGTTTACGTGAGTTAGTAGCAATAACCTCTGAAGTGATTCCTAAAGCTGGTAATAATACGATGTATACCTCAGGGTGACCTAAGAACCAGAATAAGTGTTCGAATAGAATAGGGCTACCGCCAACGTTATCTAACGGACGACCACCAATGTAAATATCAGATAAATAGAATGATGTACCAAAACCTCTATCCATGATCAATAATAACACACAAGATACAAGAACAGGGAAAGATAATACACCTAATACAGCAGTGATCAAGAATGCCCAAATAGTAAGGGGTAATCTTGTCATGGTCATACCTTTTGCTCTTAAGTTAATGATCGTAACAATGTAATTTAAACTACCTAATAACGATGATACAACGAAGATGGTCATAGAGATCAACCAAAGTGTCATACCTAACTTAGAACCTGGCATTGCCTCAGGTACTGCAGATAAAGGAGGGTAAATTGTCCAACCACCAGAAGCAGGTCCATCATCAATAAAACAAGACGCTAACATGATACAAGCTGAAACAAAGAAGAACCAGTATGATAACATGTTCAGGAATCCTGAAGCCATATCACGTGCACCAATTTGATAAGGAATCAACAAGTTACTGAATGTACCACTTAAACCACCTGTTAATACAAAGAACACCATGATTGTACCGTGAATTGTAACTAAGGCTAAGTACATATTCGGATCTAAAATTCCGTCCTTTGCCCATTTGTCGCCTAACAATGCATTTACAAATGCAAATTTCTCTCCTGGCCATGCTAATTGCATACGGAAGATAACAGACATCGTCATAGCAACAACAGCCATAATTACCGCAGTAATTAAGAACTGACGAGAGATCATTTTATGATCTTGACTGAAAATATATTTTTGCACAAAACTCTCTTCATGCTCATCATCATGATGATGAACATGGTCATGGTGAACTAGATGTTCGTTTTCGAGTGCAGTGTTTGTTACAGAAGCCATTTTATTGTGTGTTATTTAGTTATTAAATTATTTACTTGCAACAGCCTTAAAAGCCTTTTGTTTAGCGATCCAAGCATTGTAATCTACTTCGCTTTCTACAATGATCGTCATTTGCATGTTGTAGTGAGAAGCACCACAGATCTTGTTACATAATAAAACGTAATCAAATTCTACAGGATCATTCCCATCTTTCTGACGTTGTTGATTGATGCCAGCCATTAATTGCTTCACATAAGCATCCTTACGCATTTCAGCAGTAGTTTTAGTTGGCTTGAATTTAAAAGTAGTAACCATACCCGGTACACAGTTCATTTGTGCACGGAAATGTGGCATATAAGCACTGTGGATAACGTCTCTGCTTCTCATTTCAAAAACGATCTCTTTTCCAACAGGAATATGAAATTCATTTTTTACTAAAAGATCATCGTTATTCAATACATCAGCAGTATCTAAACCAACTGAATTACTTCCTGAGATCTGACGGTAATCAGTTGAACCTAATTTACCATCCTTACCTGGGTAACGTGCTGTCCAGTCGAATTGCTTTGAATATAACTCAATCAAAACTCTGTTTGGATCTGTTGAATCAGAGGTGATCTCGTTCCAGTACTTTAAACCAAAGATAATGATGAAAGCTAAAGCAGATGCTGGGATAATGGTCCAAGCCATCTCTAACTTATTATTGTGAGGGAAATAAACCGCTTTTGCATTTTTGTGCCCGCGATATTTATAAGCAAACCAGAAAAGAAAAAAGTTGGTCATTAAGAAAACGAAAGTGATCAAATAGATGTTCGCATCCCAAAGTGTATCATACTTCTCGCCATGCTCAGAAGATGCAGGAGGAAGAGAGTTGTCGTTCCAACGCAATACTTGCCAGAAGAAAAAGCCGAAGAACAAGAACATAAAGATCAACATAGCTTTACCCATACGATCATTATCAGCGTCTGATACTTCCCACTCTGTTGTTTTCTTTAAGCCTCTGCTTAACTCAATAATCCTTAATAATTGGTGTCCTGCAATTATTAATAAAACGATGGCTAATAGAACTAATAGTTTCATTGAATTTATATTTTAATTTTTAATAATCTTTTTTCTTTTAATTAGGTTGTGTGGTGTATACTCTCGCTTAGGAAAGGGTGGTTTTTAACCCTTAGTGGTGCTTTAGCAAGTGCGTTCAATACAACGTAAATAAATAAGCCTAAGAAAAAGAAGAAAGTTCCAAACTCCATCCAGCTTAAACCAGTCCAAGCATGACCAACTGTTCCAGGCATAACGATCATGATCAAGTCTAAATAGTGACCGATGAAAATGATGGTACCAACAAACATTAAGAAGAAAAAGTTACGTTTGCTATCGCGGCTCATTAACATAACCATAGGGAATGCAAAGTTAACGAATAACACTGTCCACATTAAAGCCTTGTAACTTTCCCAACGTGTTTGGAAATAGATAACCTCTTCAGGAATATCAGAATACCAGATCAACATGAATTGAGAGAAGTATAAGTATGTCCATAAGAAAGAGATGGCGAACATCCACTTACCCATATCATGAACTGTACTTTCAGTAACAAATTCTAAATAACCTAATTTCTTTAACCAAACGATCAAAATTGTGATAGCTACTAATGCACTGATCCACATACCTGAGAAAATGTACCAGCCAAATAAAGTTGAGAACCAGTGTGTATCAATACTCATTACCCAATCCCAAGATGAAGTAGAAGAAGTAACAGCAAACAATACCATGAACCAAGCACCTAACTTCACATTCTTCCAGTGGTAACTGTTGTTCACATCGATCTCTAATTTATCTGCCTCTAAAGAGTTCTTACGTAATTTGAAAGTGAACCATAACCAACCTACCATGTATAAAATGGTACGGATCCACCAGAAACCACCAAAGTAACCGATCTTCGCAGCAATCACTGCATCGTAGTTAGGACTAGTTGGATCAGCAATTCCAGGAGCCATCCAGTGATAGATGTGGTGAGCGTGCATAAACTGACCCAAAACAAAGATCAACATCATGAAACTTAAACCCCAAGGTAAGTACATCGAAACTGCTTCGATCACACGCTTGATGGTTGTAGCCCAACCCGCCTCAGCAGCGTATTGTAAGCCTAAGAAAAACGCAGCTGCTAATGCCAATGCCATGAAAAAGAAAGATCCGGCAAATACATTTGACCAAGCACGTGTGCCCGCATGATAGTGTTCCTCTTCATTACCTTTGTCCATCATGAACATCATAACGATTGACACTAATCCAATTGCCATCAAAATAAAAGAGAACATTTTAGCTTTTGACGGTACTGTAAATTTTAAATTATCTGTGCTCATATTATAATTCGTTTCGTATTAAAAATTTCTTAATGGTTCGCTGCTGCTGTAGCTACTGGTGCTGCTGCCGGAGCTGCTGCGCCTGTACTGTCTGCTGTTGCAGTTTCTTTTGGTCCTTGTAATTTTTGAACATAGAACACTAATTTCCAACGCTCCTCAGCAGTTAACTGGCTAGCATGAGAACCCATTGAGTTCTTTCCATAAGTGATCGAGTGAAAAATCTTTCCTTCCGGTAAATTTTTCAAAGCACCACTATATGATGGAGGAGGACCAGGTAATTTTCCTGCAACCTTACCATCACCAGCACCAGAAGCACCGTGGCAATGTGTACAGAATTTTCCGTATAATACTTCACCTTCTTTTTCAAAAGTTTCGCGGTTAGCCGAATTCAAAGGATTCTTTAAATTCAAACCAGCAGCCTCGTAACCCTCAGGTGTGTTTGGATAACCGTATGGCATATATCCACGAGCAACAGTACCTGCAACAGGCAACATAGCGTTGTTAGATGTATCGCCATCCAGCGTATGAGTACTATACACTTCCAATGATGGAGAACGGTACATATCAGGCATAAATTCTACACCCGGACTGTTTTGGTCTTTTTTACCGCAAGATGTTAAACCCACCAACACAAGTGCTACAAAAGCTCCTGTTACGGCCAGATTTATTTTTTTGTAATTCATTTTCATCTTAAAAATTTCTTTTAATACTTAGGTTCGATATGAATGGTTCCTTTGAAGTTAACTTCTTCAACACCAGTTTCCTTAAAAATTGATTCTGCTTTTTTAGCTTGCTCATCATTTACTTCTAAGTAAACTAAAAATTTATCATCAGTTGTGCGTGGATCAGGGTTCTTTGCTTTTGCACCCGGAACCAACCAGCAACGTAAGAAATAAGTTAAAGCCATACCGTGAGCTGCACAAAATACAGTTGCCTCAAACGTAATTGGAATGAAAGCAGGTACGTTCATGTAATAGGTCCAATTTGGCTTACCACCAATATCATTTGGCCAATCGTGAACCATCATGTACCACATCATTAATGTAG
The DNA here is from genome assembly GCA_032358265.1 of Vaucheria bursata. Taxonomy (NCBI): domain Eukaryota; class Xanthophyceae; order Vaucheriales; family Vaucheriaceae; genus Vaucheria; species Vaucheria bursata. Next base: position 6,376 of record JAULBW010030932.1, read on the forward strand.
CCAAAGACGTTCCGGTGATACCATAAATAAAAGCACAGATCGCAATACGCGTGCGTGGTACACCAATTACACCATCAATACCGTGAACAGGCATTGGAGTAAATACATCCTTAATACGGATACCAGATGCTCTTAGTTTTTTACAAGCTTCCAGCATTGGCACCTCATCGCCAAAAACACCGTGAATAATTTGTTTAGTTGCCATATAATTTTTTATCTAATTAATTTATTAATGATGAGCTGTGTGTGAATGAGAAGCTGCATCTAATTTTTGTTGTTGACCTGATGCTTTTAAAATTGTTTTCAATTCAGCCTGTGCAATTACAGGGAAGTAACGAGAGAACAATAAGAAACAAACACCAAAGAAACCAATAGTTCCAACAAAAATTCCAATATCAATAAATGATGGTGTATACGTGTTCCAAGTTGATGGTAAATAAGTACGGCACAATGTTGGAACGATAATTACAAAACGCTCAAACCACATACCAATATTCACAACAATTGATAAGATGAATGTTGCTAAGATCGAAGTACGGATCTTTTTGAACCAGAATAATTGAGGTGATAATACGTTACACGACATCATGATCCAGTAACTCCAAGCTAAAGGACCAGTTGCACGATTTAAGAATGCGTATTGCTCCCACTCTACACCACTATACCAAGCCACAAATAACTCAGTTAAGTATGCCACACCAACAATTGAACCAGTTACGATAATAACGATGTTCATGTACTCGATGTGTTTGATAGTTACATAAGCTTCTAATTTGTAGATCTTACGAACAACTAACATTAATGTTAATACCATCGCAAAACCCGAGAATACTGCACCTGATACGAAATAAGGAGGGAAGATAGTTGTATGCCAACCTGGTACGATAGACGTAGCAAAGTCGAAGGATACAATTGAGTGAACCGAGAATACTAAAGGTGTTGATAAACCTGCTAAAACCAAAGATACTTCTTCGAAACGGCTCCAGTGACGTGCACTTCCACCCCAACCAAAAGAAAGTAAACCATACATTTTCTTTTGCCAAGGCTTGATCACGCGGTCGCGGATCATTGCAAAGTCAGGTACTAAACCAATATACCAGAAAACGATAGATACAGTAGCATAAGTTGATACCGCAAATACGTCCCATAATAAAGGTGAGTTAAAGTTAGGCCACAATGAACCAAATTGATTTGGTAAAGGGAATAACATATAATCTAACCATGGACGACCAGTGTGCAATGTTACGAAGATGGCAGCACAAAGTACCGCAAAGATCGTCATCGCTTCAGCTGAACGGTTAATTGCCATACGCCATTTCTGACGGAACAATAACAACACGGCAGAGATCAACGTACCAGCGTGACCGATACCAATCCACCAAACGAAGTTGGTGATATCCCAAGCCCAGTCAACACCATTATTACTACCCCATGAACCGATACCAACACCAATGGTGTAAGCTAAACTACCCAAGCCCCATAAGAAAGCTAATCCACAAAGGGTGATTAATGTGTACCATCCCTTTTGTGCCTTACCTTCAATTGGCGCAATAATATCGTCAGTGATCTGGCGGTAACTTTTATTACCGATGATCAACGGTTCCCTTATTTCTGATTCTGCGTGCATATTATTTTATAAAATAAGTTTTTAATTTTTATGAATGCTTTTCTTCTTTATGTGCTTCGTGTTTGTCACCATGACCTTCACCGTGTCCACCATGCGCTGCACCACTTCCTTCAGATTCTCCGTAGAATGTAACTTGCTCGTCTACGTTTCTTACTTTTAATAAGTATGATACAGTTGGTTTTACACCTACTTCTTCTAATAAGAAATAATGTTTGTCATCGTTTCTCCACTTGTTGATCTCAGCATCCTGATCGTTCACGTCACCAAAAATGATAGCGTTAGTAGGACAAGCTTGCTGACAAGCAGTTTTGATCGTTCCGTCTTGTAAAGCTGTTCCTGCTTTTTTAGCAGCCAATTTACCAGCTTGTAAACGTTGCTGACACATTGAACATTTCTCCATTACACCACGTGAACGTACTACTACGTCTGGGTTTAACACCATACGACCTAATTCACTTTGTGTTGGGTTAAAGTCAGCAAACATTTCGTTTGCATTGTAGTTAAACCAGTTGAAACGACGTACTTTGAATGGACAGTTGTTAGCGCAGTAACGTGTACCGATACAACGGTTATAAGTCATCATGTTCAAGCCTTCTGAACTGTGGCTGGTAGCTAATACCGGACAAACAGTTTCGCAAGGTGCATGATTACAGTGTTGGCACATCATTGGTTGGAAAGTTACCTTAGGGTTAGCCGAAGGATTTTCCATATCAATATACATTTGCTTGGTTTCCATTAAACCATGCGCATCTGCAGTTTGTTTTGTAGTATCTGAACTGTAATAACGATCAATACGTAACCAGAACATATCACGTGTTTTACCAACTTCTTCTTTACCAACTACCGCTACGTTATTTTCTGATGTACAAGCAACCACACAAGCAGAACAACCGATACATGAAGTCATGTCAATTGTTAAGCCCCATTTGTGACCTAATCTCTCGTGCTCATTCCAAAGATCTATTTCATTTACGTGTTTTTTACCTCCACCATGAACAGGCAACATAGCTGCAGGATTGTAATATTCTTTATCCTTTGCTTTGTATTCTTTTAATGAAGTTTCACGTAATAAATATTCTTCACGACCCATGATCGTATGCTGAATTTGAGTTGCAGCAAACTGATGCGTATCTGAAGTTTTTTCGATCGATACATTTCCAACAATCGGTTGGATAGTGTCGTTAGTTACCGATAAGAATTGGAATGCATTCACACCAATTCCATTCGCAACTTTAAAGTTCTCTAAATTACGTCCATATCCTAATGCTAAACCAATTGTGCCTGGTGCTTGACCCGGTTGAGGGAACACAGGAACATTTACTTTCACACCGTTTACAGTTAACTCAACAATGCTACCAACAATATCTTGACGTAACATTTCATTTAAGCCCATTGATTTAACATCAATTGGACTCATTGTAATGTAATTATCCCAAGTTACTTTAGAGATAGGATCTGGCAATTCCATTAACCAAGGGTTATTGCTGTAGTTACCATTTCCTAAACCAATTTTTTCGTATACAAATAATTCAATTGCTCCACCTTTAACAGCAGTTGCCATTGAACCAGCTTTGTTATAATCTGGAGTAGGTAAAACCTCAGCAACCGGTGCTGCAACTTTTGCCTCAACTTTAGGTGCTTCTACTTTAGTAGAATCAGCTAAAGATTCAACGATCGCAGTAGCAACACCACTTAATAATGGTTTACCAGTGCTGTCTTTTGCCATTGGCTCTATAGTTGGAACAACTTTATGAACTGCAACTTTAACAACACCATCATGTAATGCATTAGCCCAGAAGCTAGGGAAGTCTAAAAACTTACCTTGAGCCGGGAACACACGGTTATTCCAATATCCTTGGATGTATGATAAATAATCTGCTTTTACACCTGACCATTTTAATAATGAATCCTGGAACTGACGTGTACCTTCGTGACGAGGTTGTGCGAAAATAGGATTAATGGTAGGTTGTTGTAATGAATAATGACCGCGCTTAGGGTTGGCATCATTCCAAGACTCTAAATAATGATGATCAGGACAAACAACATCTGATACAGAAGCTGTTTCATCTAACACACCAGAGAAAGAAACTTTAGTAGCTACTTTCTTGTATGCATCAGCAAATTTTAATGAAGATGGAGCCGTATAAACCGGGTTACAGTTATAAGTCATTAACACACTTACTTTACCAGCTGCCATATCAGCAACTAGGTCAATAAATGCTTTATCATCACTTTGTTTTAAATTGTAATGCATTTCAACATCGACAGTTTTACCATAGTTGTCAAGCATTTTATTGATTCCATTTACTAATGTCTGAATTCCTTCATCGTTAATTCCTGAAACCACTAATGATTGTCCTTTTGCTTTTACTAATTCAGCTGCAACAGCTTTAATAGCTTTTGCAGCATCAGCATTAGAAACCTTCTCATCTCCGCTTGCTTTTGAATTACCTGTAGCAGAAGCAACTTCATTAAATAAAGCTAAAGTAGCCTTACCTAATTCTGATGGCTTTACCATATAACGGTAATCGGCATTTGCACCGGTTAAAGATAAAGTAGATTCAAAATGATAGTGCTTACTCATTTCAGGCTTATCTTTAGTAACCTTACGAGTAGACGTGTATTGTTTTGCGAATTCAATTGGGTTTAACCAGTTACCTAAGAAATCACAAGCGATACCTACAATGGTAGTTGCTTTTGAGAAATCGTAAGAAGAAACAACTGATTTTCCGAATACATTTTTGTTAGCCTTATTTAATGCGTTATAAGAGATAGCATCATAAGTAACGTGTTGTACATTTGGATATTTTGCTGTGAACTCAGCAATTACAGCCTTTGTTGAAGGACTGATAATAGTTGAAGTTAATAATCTTACAGCGCCGCCTGTTGCTAAAGCCTTAGCTACTGCATCATCAGCACCACTCCAGTTCACATCTTGGCCTTTCACCAAAGGGCCTCTTAAACGAGCACCATCATATAAACTTAATACAGAAGCCTGTACACGAGCAGTTGTACCACCGTGAGAAACTTTTGAAAGGTCATTACCTTCGATCTTGATCGGACGGCCTTCTCTTGTTTTTACCAAGATAGAAGCGTAATCGTGCCCATCATAGAATGTTGAAGCGTAAAAATTAGCTACACCTGGAGTTACCTCTTCTGGTTTAACAACGTAAGGGATCGAACGGTTAACTGGAGTTTCGCAAGCTGCTAGTGCTACTGCAGCAGTTGAGAATCCCATCACCTTAAGAAAATCACGACGTGATGTTCCTTTGCTTTCAGCCTCATCGCTGTTTAAAAACTCATCTATAGGAAGAGGTTCAGCAAACTCATTCTTATGTTGTTCTTGAAACTCCGGACTGTTATGTAATTCCGGTAGGCCTCTCCAATACTTTTTTGACATAGACATTAGTTATTTTGTTCTTAATGTTTCTTAATTAATTAATAGTGACATTTAGCACATTCTAAACCACCGATTTTATCCACAGTGAATTTAACGTCGTACTTACCAGCGTATTTTTCTTTTAACGCTTTGTGTAAACGATCGTAATATGCGTTGCCTTCCATGCTTACTTCAGTAGTACGGTGACATTCGATACACCATTTCATCGTAAGAGGATTCTTTTGCTCAGCAACTGTCATTTCTTTTAAATTACCGTGACATGTAGCGCAATCAATTTTACCAACTACTACGTGTTGTGAGTGATTGAAATAAACGTGATCAGGTAAATTGTGAACTTTGATCCATTTGATCGGATTTTGCTTTGCAGGATCGTAAGTGTTTTTTGATGGATCGAAACCAGCTGCTTCGTAGATCTTAGCAATTTCTGTTTCGCCGTATTGTGGTCCTTTTTGAATTCCTTTGTGACAGTTCATACAAATGTTAACTGAAGGAATACCTGCGTGACGAGATTTTTCAACTGTGCTGTGGCAATATTGACAAGCGATCTCATTGTCACCAGCATGCAATTTGTGAGAGAATTTAATTGGTTGCTCAGGCTTGTAACCTTTTTGAGTTTTCCAATCGTAATACACACCAATATTGTAGCAAGCATCCCAACATGATTTCATTCCGCCAAAAGCAAGAATGATGATAAATACACCAACTAAACGACGGTGACCACCCATCCATTGTTTTACTTCTTGACCAAACGATAATTCAGGAACTTCTTCTTTTCCTTCAGCTCTGTTTGTAGAATTTTGTAATGAATGACGAACACTGCGTAATGAATACATTAAAATGATCAAAACAACAATAGAACCTAATACTAAATATACTGGCTCAACACCACCGGTAGTTTGCTCAGCACCTTCAGTTGCAGCTACAGTTGTTCCTTTCTCATCTGCTTTTGGAGCCGGAGGAGTTTTGATGTAAGCTAAAATTGCATCAACGTCTTTTTCGGTTAATTGACCTTCGAAAACGGTCATGGCAGCCTTGCCATAGTCAGCATAAAGCTTGTTTGCATAAGCATCACCACTCTTGATCACCTTTTCGTTATTCAAGATCCACTTGGTTAACCAAGCTTCTGCAGTTGGAGCCTTTGGAACTCTGTCAAATAAACCTTTCAATCCAGGCCCAGTAAGGCGTTGATCGGTGTGAGCAGCGTGACAAACGGCACAATTTTGCTTAAATAATTTTTCGCCATCCTGCGCAGACATTTTGAAGCTGAAAGACAAGAAGAAAATCGCTGCTAACAAGATCTGGAGAGGGTTACAACACTTATAATTTTTCATATTTCGAATAAAAAAGGTCTTAAAATTTCTCATTTATGACAAAATAATGACATAAATCGGTAGCAAATTTAGCAGAAGATTGAGAAAAAAATAAGGTTTTTTTTATTTTTTTTAACAAAAAATCATATTTATATTGATTCTAAATAAGAATCGAGAGCATAGAAAAATTGGTGGGTAGAAAAGGGAGTTTAATCGCTAAAAAGCTGCGCTGGTTTTTGTTTCCCAAGTAGAGGCTTGCTTTCTTGAAAATCTCAGGCCCAACATCACTTCATGGGTGCCGGTAGAGTACTTTTTAATATTGGTTGTGGTAAAATCATATGAATAGCCAAACATCAAATAATCCTTATACATATATCCAACCATAGCTGTAAACGCATCATTATGACGGTAGGCGCCACCTAACCAAACCTGATCTTGATATATCACCCGTAAACCACCATCTACCTTAACTGGCGCTGGTTTAGCATACTTTACCAAGAAAGAAGGCTCGATCTTGAAATCTTCACCAATATCAAAAGTATAAGCACCATTTACATTCAAATGGGTCACTATTTTACTCCCATTAGGCGACTTCTCATATAACTTAATTGGTGCCTGATAGATCTGTGGCAACGATACGCCAAAATAAAAACGTTTAGCTTTATAAAAGTACAAACCTGTTCCAAAATCCGGTACCACTGTTGTTTTATAAGAGGTCAATAAATTCGCATCGCCCTCATCGTGTAACAACAGTTTTGATCCATCAATACCCCATTGTAAAATTCCGGCGCTTAAGCCTAAAGATAATCGCAAGTCGTTCTTAAATTTTAAATGATACGCATAGGCAAAATTCAAACCCGTTCTTCTGGTTGGACCAACAATATCCGTGTATAAGTGCATCCCTAAGCCCATGTTCTTAGCCTTTAATGGTCCGTGACAAGTTAGCATATAAGTTCTTGGTGCATCCGTAATTCCAACCCATTGATAACGGTTGTTTGAGCGGATATCCGTAAATTCTTCTCTACCCGCCACAGCCGGATTGATGGCCATTTCATTTAACATATACTGCGTGTATTGCGGTAATTGTTGCGCCACTATGTTTAAAGAATTAAACACGAGCAAGATCAATATGGAATATATCTTTTTCATACTCTAGGCTTATCTGAAAATGGTTAATGGTCCGGTAAACGCATTTGGATATGCCGGGTGATTTAAATTAATGATGTAATAATAGGTTCCAACCGGAAGGTCTTTATTCTTATAGCGACCGTCAAATAATTTGGTATAGCCTTTATTGCTAAACAACAACTCACCCCAACGGTTATACACCTCAACTACACATTCAGTAAATTGTTGAATATTATCTATCACCCAAAGATCATTTCTGCCATCTGCATTAGGACTAAAGCCATTCGGGATAACGATCTCCGGATACAATTCAACACGAACGGTATCATTTGCTGAACATCCATTTGCATCTACTACACTTACTGTATATGTTGTATTTAATGTATTCGAAGCGATCGGGTTAATAATGGTTGGATCACTGAGATCAGATGTTGGTATCCAACTTAATGTGTAACCAGTGCTCGCGCTCACACTACCTTCTAATTCCACAGAAGTATATAGTGCAATAGTTTTACTTGGTCCTGCATCGATAACCGGAATGCCAAACGAATTCACAACAATGGTATCTCTATCGAAGCAATTAGCTACCGATGATGTTACTAATAACACATAAGTATTTGTTCCAACAGGAGGAATCACACTTGTTGTTGATGTAAGAGCGATGGTAGCAGACGGCAGAGTTGTCCATTCGTAAGTTACCGCATTGATAGAATTATTACCATTTAATATCACTGTGCCTGGTGAACAGAAAGATGTATCGTTTCCGGCTATCGCATCAATCGTAAATGTAGCAGCGATAGCAAAAGTTGTATCTTTTGTACATCCTCTTGAATCGGTTATAGATAAGCTATAATTACCAACCGGTAAATTACTTCCGTTTTGTGTGGTAAAGGTTGCTGGTCCATTCCAAGAATAGCTATATGCAGGCGTTCCACCATTTACAGTAGTTGTAACAATACCATCATTAGATGTGTTACACGTTGCGCCAGTGATGATCGCATCAACTGTGAATGCAGGTGGACCAACAAGTGCAAATGTGGATGTAGCACTACATCCCTTTGTGTCTGTTACCGTTACAGAGTAATCACCAGCACATAAATTTGTTAATGGATTCGCCGGTGTTACTGTAGTAGTTGGCACCCACGATATCACATAAGGCAATACACCGCCGCTTGGAACAATAGTAATAGAGCCATCGCATGAGCCATAACATCTTACATCATTTACAATTGGTAAACTTAAGTTAACCGGAGGACTATCATTTATTGTGTAAGATTGCACGGCGCTGCAACCAACAAGATCGGTTACAGTAACTGTGATAACACCCTGACATAAACCGGAAACTGTATTTGTTATATTACCATTACTCCAAATTACATTATAACCAGGTGTACCAAGTGTAGGTGTGATAACTACTGATCCTGTGCATAAACCAACGATACAGCCATCATCAAACTGAGTTGATAATATCATAGGCGGATCAGAAGAATTCACATTAACAGAAATTGATTTTGTACAAACACCATCTGTTACGGTTAAAGTATAAATACCTGCACTAACATTATTTAAGGTTGCAGTGTTACCTGCAGGAGACCAATTATAGGTATACGTTCCGGTTCCTCCGGTTACGTTTACGGTAATGGTTCCGTTATTACCCGGACCAGGACAAGTTGGTGAAACAACGGTTGGTGTGATCACAATTGTTGTGGCTGAATTAACAGCAACAGAGCTTGTTCTGATACAACCTTGTGCGTCCTGCATTTGAACAAAATACGTTCCACCACATAAATTAGTGATAAAGCTATTGGTTGATACCGGAGCTAACCAACTGAATGTGATAGGAGGATTTCCTCCAATTGGTGTAACAGAAACGGAACCATTACAGTCATTAAAACATAATTCGTTTTGAATGGCAAATGTTTCGCCGGTAATACCACTTGAATTGCTGATCAACACATTTTGCATCTGTGAGCATCCATTTATATCTGTTACCAATACTTGATAAACACCTGCACATAAGTTTGTTTCGGTTGGAGTTGAACTTCCGCTCGTCCAAGTATAAGTGAATGGTGATGTACCACCAGCTGCTACAACTGTTGATGAACCATTACACAAACCGCAAGAAGGTGAACTGATACTTGGTGTAACAACTAAGGCATTTGGTGAAACAATAGCAGTTGTTCCGGTTGTTTGGCAACCATTAAAGTCTGTAACAGTTACTGAGTAGTTTCCATTACATAAACTGGTTGCTACTGTTCCGGTTTGCGTGTTGCTCCAGCTGTATGTATACGGCGCTAATCCGCCACCTACTGTTACAGAAGATGTTGCTAAACAATTTCCAAAACAGATATTTGAAGTACTTGCAATGGCTGTAGTAACAGTTATTTGCCCGTTTAAGTTATACGTAGCTGTAAACAAACATCCCAAATTATCGGTAATGGTTGCTGTGTGAACCCCTACACATAAATTAGTTGCAGTGTTAGTGATGGATGCTGAAGGGCTCCAGCTAAAATTGACATAAGGAGGGGTTCCACCAGTTGGATTCAATACAATACTTCCACTACAAACACCAGCACATAATGGATCAGTGATCACTTCATTATCAGTGATACCAGCGGTTGGTTGAGAGATGGTTACGGTAGTAAATAATTTACAACCGAGAACGTCTTCAATCTGCGCGGTCCAGGATCCCGCGCATAAATTTTGAACCGGATTAACTGTGGCTGCCGGTGCAGGTGTAACCCATGACACCACGTAGCCAGGATTTCCACCAGTGATAACACCAATAGAGGCAGCGCCCGTGCATTGACCAAAGCAATTCACATTGGTAGAAGTTACCGCTGCGGAATTTGGTCCATTTGAGTTATTTACTATAATAGAAACTGAGTTTGTACACAAATTAGCATCAGTTACAGTTACAGTATAAATTCCCGCGCCAACGTTATTTACAAAAGAGTTTGTTCCTAATGCAAGAGGCAGCCAAGTATAACTATATGTAGGCGTACCTCCACTTGGCGAAACAGTCATTGAACCGTCTGGCGGTCCAAGACAAGTAGCCGGTAAAGAAGAAGCTAATATATTTAATGGCAATGGATCATTCAATGTGATCTGTTGTGGTGTTACCGTACAATTATTAGCATCTTTAATAAATACTGTATATGTGCCTGCACATAAACCGGTAGCTATATTCGTGTTACTTGCCGGTACATTCGTCCACGTATAAGAATATGGTGCTGTTCCGTTAAGCGGCGTAGCTATTGCACTGCCATTACAACTCGCATTACATAATGCGTTGGTAAAAGATACGTTAGGAACAATAGCTGGGGGATTTGTTAATGTAACAACGGCATTACCGGTACATAAACTGGCATCGGTAACGGTTAATGTATAATTACCAGCACATAAATTCGTGATAGTTCCACCAGCACCGGCAGGTAACCATGTTAAAACATAAGCAGGATTTCCACCAGCAACAATAGCAGTTACCGAACCTGTGCATGCATTGTTACAAAGCGGACTTGAAGGTGTTGTTGTGATGCTGATAGCAGCAGGCTGAGTAATAGCAAATGATCTACTAGATACACATCCATTTCCGTCGGTAACGTTTGCCGTATAATTACCAGCACATAGTGAGCCAATAGATTGTGTAGTTGCAGCCGTACTTGACCAACTGAATGAATAGGTTGGTGTACCACCGGTTACAACCTGAGAGGCAGTGCCGATACAGCTTGCATTGCACGGATCGTTTGTTACATTAACAGTATGACCAAGAGCAGCGGGTTGAGTAATGGTAAATGTTTGAACAACAGTGCAATTATTAAGATCTTTCACACTAACGGTGTAAACATTCACCGGTATGTTGGTAAGTGGATTACTTGTTGAACCGGTAAAAGTACCAACAGGGCTCCAAGAAAAAGTATAAGCCGGAGTGCCTCCATTAACAGTTAAAGAGATAGCTGCCGTAGAGAATGAATTACAAGTTACGTTTGTTTGGGTTGATGTAACTGTTAATGAAGTTGGTTGTGTGATCACAAATGTTCGAGTGCTTACGCATCCATTCGCATCCAAAATATTCACTGTATAATTACCTGCAGGTTGATTCGTAATAGCTGTTCCTGTACCGGCAGGAAGCCAGTTGATGTTATAAGTTGGTGTACCGCCTGAAACAACCGCAGTAATTGAACCCGTGTTGAATCCATTACACGTAACATTCGTTACGTTTGAGGTAATGGTAGAGGCACTTGGTTGCGTGATGTTTAAAGTTTGACTGGTAATACAACCATTCCCGTCGGTAACGTTGATGTTATAATTTCCGGCCCCTAAACCAGTGGCTGTAGTTGACGTTGCGGCTAAAACCGATGCAGTAGCCGGACTCCAGGTGAATGTGAATGGACCTGTACCTAATGCTGTTGCAACTGCAGAGCCGTTGTTGGCCGCATTACAGGTAACAGAAGAAGTAACAACATTAACCGTTGGTCCGTTTGGACTGGATAAATTAGTTGACAAAGATGCAGTACAACCTGCCCCATCTTTGATAAAGAGCGAATACGAACCAGCCCCTAAACCTGTTGCTGTTGTAGTTGCACCAACTACCGCAGATGTAGTAGCCGGACTCCAAGTAAACGTATAACCAGCACCAGAGCCACCTGAAGCAACCGCTTGAATGGTGCCATTATTTAATATACAACTGCTTGGGTTTGTTGCTGTAAATACCGCAGTTATAGATGGGTTTTGTGCGATCACAAACGTGAAAGTTTGCGAACAGATGTTAAAATCTTTTACCTCTAACACATAGGTTCCGGTGCATAATGCACTGAGTGAAGGGGTTGTTTGTCCACCTGGACTCCAAGAATAAGTATATGCAGGCGTACCTCCAGAAACAGTGGTGGTGATGGCACCATTACATCCGGCAAAACAAGGAATATTTGTTTGTGTTGAATTTACCGTTACCGAAGAAGGTTGTGTGAATGCGATTGTACCTGTGTTGGAACATAGATTTGCATCGGTTACCGTTACGGTATAATTACCGGCGCATAATCCTGTTGCGGTTTGTGCTGCTTGCGGAGGCAGTGAATTCCAAGAATAATTATATGGGGCCGTACCACCAATTGCATTTGCAGTGGCAGAAGCATTGCACACACCAAAGCATAAGATACTATTACCACCTGTGATCACAGTAACACTTACCGTATTTAAAATATTTACTGTTGCATTGGCTGTACAGCCTTTTGAGTCAACAACACTTGCTGTATAAGTTCCTAAACACAAATTTGAAGCGGCTGTACCTGTTGCAACCACTGCGGCAACTGTATTTGTCCAATTTACCGTGTAACCTGGCGTACCACCTGCAACTGTAACCGTTGATGCGCCCGTACAAACATTACAGGTTGGTAATATTCCTGTAATGGCGGCAGTTAAAAGTGGTGGGGATGAAATATTAAAGGCCTGAGGCAAAGTACAGCCATTTGCATCGGTTACGTTTACGATGTAAGCACCAGCACACAATCCTACAAAAACTCCTGTAGTATTTGTTACAATCGGTATGGTATTGATCTGATAAGTATAAGAACCAACACCTCCAGAAGCTGTCACAGTTGCAGATCCATCACACGAACCAGCACAACTGGTAGAAGCATTGATGACCGATAACGTTAAAGCGGGTGGCGCCACTAAAGAGGTTGTAAACGTTTTCTGACAGTTCTTTGTATCTACAACTATTAAGGTATAATTGCCAGCACAACGATTAATGTTTGGGTTACCAGAACCGCTAGACCAGTTTAAAGTATAACCTGGAGTTCCTCCCAAGATATTAGCTGAAATGGATCCATTACAATTTCCATTACAACTTGGATTAACCGGTGTTAAAGTTGCAGTGATATCCGCAGGTTGATTGAGTGTAAATGTTGTTGATACGGTACATGAGTTTGCATCTAAAACATGGAAGATGTAATTTCCTGCACATTGATTTACTATATTACCACCTGCTACTGTTCCTGTTGGCGTGGTCCAAAATAAGGTATAACCCGGCGTACCGCCTAATACACTGCCGGCCAATGAACCGTTACAAGCATTAAAGCACGTAACAGATGCGGAAGTAATACTTGGCACCAAAGGATTTGGTTGTTGAATGTTTATAGTTTGCGATTGCACACAAGAAGAGACGTCCCTTATGGCCAATGTATAAATACCTGCGCATAAATTAAGGTAAGGTGGATTAGCGATAATGGTAGATGCAGCTGGAGCCGGAGTGAAAAGCGTGAAGGTATAAGGCCCTCCACTACCCCCTGCAGGGGCCGCAGTTATGGAACCGTTACAGCCACCGTTACAGGAAACTGATGATGAGGTAACGTTAGGGGTGATACTCGAAGGTTGAGTAATTGAAACTGTTGTGGTGATAGGACAAAGGGAGGCATCGGTAGCAGTTAATGTATAAACATTTGCGCACAAATTAATGAGCGTTGCCGTTCCTTGACCTTGAGGAACAGTTACAGCTGGTGTCCAAGTATAACCAAAAGGAGCTCCGTTTCCACCAACAATGGTTACCGTAGCCGAACCGGCGCAATTTGAAAAACACGTATTATCAATTGTAGTAGATGTAACTGTTGCTGCAGGAGGTTGAGTAATACTGATTGTTTGCTGAGCAGTGCAGTTTACGGCATCTTTTGCATTCAATGTATACACTCCCGGGCATAAATTTGTTATCACACTATTTGTTGAGGTAACAAATGGGGCCGGACCTGTCCATGTAAAGGTTAATGCACCCGTACCACCTGAAACCTGAGCGGTTGCAGATCCATTACAGAAGGTATTACACGTGACATTTGTTTTTGAAAGTGTAACTGTAATTGCAGGCGGTGAAGTGATGTTAAAGGTTTGAGAAACCGGACACAGATTATTGTCTAGTATAGAAACCGTTTGCGTTCCACCACATAAAGAAGATATGGTGTTTGTTGACGTGTTAGGGCCGGGTGACCAAGTGTAAGTGAACGGACTTGTTCCTCCAGTAACTGAAACAGAAGCAATTCCATTACAGTTGGTGGCACAGATCACATTTGTTTGCGTTGCCGTAATAGTAATGGCTGGCGGCTGAGTAATATTTGTATTGGCTGTTACTGTGCATCCATTTGCATCGGTAATAGTGGATGAGTAAACAGCAGGACATAATGCACCTATTGAAGCAGATCCGGCCGCAGGCACTGTAAATGTTGGGCCTGTATTAAAACTAACTGTGTAACCTGATGTACCACCGGTTGGAGCAATGATGTAGGAACCATTACAACTACCATTACATGTTACAGTATTTGTTACAGCATTTGGATTGATAACAGTCGGTTGAGTAAAATTATAAGTGAAGGTTCGTGCACAGTTTTTAAAATCTTTTACATCAACTGTTAGTGTTCCTGCACAAATATTGGTAACTGACAACCCCCCTCCGGATGTTGCGGTAGTGCTAGCAGATGCGGGTTTGGTGATGGTATACGTATATGGCGAGGTTCCTCCAATGAATGCTAAATTAATGGAGCCCGTACAAGCAGCATTACACTTAATACTTAAACTACTGGTGATAAAAGAAGTGATCAAAGGTTCAGTAACAGAAGCGTTTACTGATTCGAGAAAACCAAATGAAACCGCATCGAATAACAATAAATTGTAATCAGATTGGCAAAAACAAACATTTGTAAGAGTATAGGTTCCGGGTGTTACGTTATTCAATCCCCCAATAGCAGTACATGTTGGGTTATTATTAACCAATAAATTATAACTTCCTGAAACTACTGCAGGTAAAAAACAAGCCGGGTCAGGTATCGTAACAATAATGGTTCCGTCGCAACCCGGTATACAGCTTGGCTTTACCACTACCGGATTTGGCATACATGGCAAAAAACTTGGTCCGTTTTGCGGACCACTGATCATTGAATTTAAGCTTGAAACAGATTTATTGTCAACAGAACTTTTGTTTATGAATGACCCTTTGGAAGTAAACTTCGTTGAATTATCCAATTTAAAATCTCTGGTCACCTTTATTAAAGCATGATCTAGCTCAAGTTTGGCGTTGAAACTGGTGTTAAACCCTCCAACGTCTATTGTTGAATAAAACAATTCAACATTGGCTGCCGCTATCTGCAAGGTTTTGTCTTTTGATAGTTTTAATTTGTTTACCTCCCAGTTTCCTGAAACGATCTGAAAATTAGCGTTAAGGAAAGCATTACCAGCACTTATGTAGCCTTTTTCGTTGCTGCCATTAGCATTGAATTCAAAATTTACAAATGTGTTGAAATTAGAATTATCTAACACATTTGAAAAGGCATTTCTAATGCTGATCTTAGCTGTTAGAACGTTTGGAAAGAAAGTGATCTTGCGGTATGAGCGAATGGAAATAGAATTTACTGTAACCTGTCCCATAACCCCGATCTTCAATTCGTCGGTTATAACAGCATCTTCAAA
Organism: Vaucheria bursata; assembly: GCA_032358265.1. NCBI lineage: Eukaryota > Xanthophyceae > Vaucheriales > Vaucheriaceae > Vaucheria > Vaucheria bursata. The sequence continues at coordinate 22,286 of JAULBW010030932.1, forward strand.
AACAAGATCCGAATTTGAATTAGGCACCTTGTTAACAGATAAACCACCCGAACGATCTGACCAGTGCTTTGGGTCATTTAAGTTTCCCGATCCACCAATCCAATACAATGTTTGCGCAAATGATACATTGATCAGGAAGAAAGAAAGTGTAAAAAATATGACTTTATAAAAAGTACGATTCATATATCTGAGGTGTCGTTACGAATATATACGTTAAAAGTTACTAAATTAATCAATTAAATTGAAATAATTAACAATCTGAGCGTGTAAAACGCCTTTATGATTGAGTAAATCAATATTTTTGCTAATTTATGGAAGAAAACCCTTGGAAAACGTTAAAATCTGAGCAAGTATATGAATCACCCTGGATCAAGGTAGTGAAACACGAATGCTTGAATCCGGCTAATAAACCTGCCACCTATAGCGTTGTAAATTTTCAAAACCTAGCCATTGGAATATTAGCTTTAGATGAAGATAATCATACGTGGTTAGTTGGACAATGGCGATATCCCTTAAATGGCTACTCATGGGAGATCCCAGAGGGAGGAGGTCCTTTAGGGATAGACCCACTAGATTCTGCCAAACGTGAATTGAAAGAAGAAACAGGCATTATTGCCAGTGAATTCACTGAGATCATGCGCCTGCACCTCAGCAATTCGGCCACCGACGAGCTGGCGATCGTATATTTAGCTAAAGATCTGAGCTTTGAAGAAAGTGAACCAGAGGAAAGTGAAGTACTCCAGATTAAAAAAGTTCACATCAACGAGGCCTTTCGAATGGTAAACGCCGGCGAAATTACAGATGCGATAAGTGTTGCGGCTATTCTAAAAGTTTGGATGACTTTAAACGTGAAGTAATACTATTTTTCTTTACTTTTGTTACCTTGTATTATGAAAGCATTAGTTGAACAGTTTCCTGAGCAGTTAAAAAAGGCGAAAGAAATTGCTGATAAAGCAATTATTTCTTCCGGTAAGAATATTTCCAACATCATTATCACCGGCCTAGGTGGGTCAGGAATTGGCGGCACGATTATCAGTGAACTGGTAAACAACACCTGTAAAGTTCCGATCATCATCAATAAAGATTATTTTTTACCTGCTTTCGCAAACGAAAACACTTTAGTGATCGTTTCATCTTACAGCGGAAATACGGAAGAAACGTTGCAAGTCATGAATGAAGCGATCGCGAGAAAAACGCAATTGGTTTGTGTGACAAGTGGCGGAACTGTTTTAGACCTGGCGAAACAGCATCAGTTTGAATACATTGAAATACCAGGTGGATTTCCTCCACGTTCATGCATAGGATATTCGCTTGTTCAATTAATAAAAATATTTATCGCTAAAGGTTTTGCCGATGCAAAATTAATGAGCGATCTGGATGCTAGTATTCATTTGCTCGAGACCAAAAAAGCCGAAATAAAATCGGCTTCAGAAGTCATCGCAAAAAAACTAAACAACAAAATTGCCGTTCTATACTCCTTAGGCAGTTGCGAAGGAACAAGTGTTAGATTCAGACAACAGATAAACGAAAACTCTAAGGCGCTTTGCTGGCATCACGTGTTTCCTGAGATGAATCATAATGAATTGGTGGGTTGGACTCAAGTGAATAAAGACCTTGTAGTTGTTACCTTTCATACCTCGTTTGATTACGAGCGCACCAAAAAACGTTATGAAGTTTGCAAACCCATTTTTCAAAAATATGCAAATGAAGTGATCGACATCACCGCACAAGGAGCTTCTAAACTGGAACAATTCATGTACCTTATCAACATAGGTGACTGGATCAGTTGCTACATTGCAGACATCAAAGGTATTGACCCAGTTGAAGTGAATGTGATAAATCATTTAAAAAAGGAACTTTCTAATTTTTAATCTGCAAAACAAACAGATCATATTTGAAGATCTTGGTGTAATGGATTACAAAGCCTGCTGGGATTATCAGGAGAAGCTTTTTAATTCCATCATTGATCAAAAAATAAAGAATCGAGACCTTCCGGATGATCAAAAATTGATCACTAAGAACTACTTACTCTTTGTAGAACATCCGCATGTTTATACCCTTGGAAAAAGCGGTGACGAAAAAAATTTGTTAGTGAATAACGATCAGCTAGAAGAAAAAAAAGCTACCTATTATAAGATCAATCGTGGTGGAGACATCACCTATCATGGTCCCGGTCAGTTAGTAGCTTACCCTATCTTAGACCTTGATAATTTTTTTACCGACATTCATAAGTACCTCCGTTTACTTGAAGAAACCATCATTTTAACTTTAGCTGATTATGATGTGAAAGCAGGAAGAAGCAAAGGCGAGACCGGTGTTTGGTTAGATGAAGAAAATAAATTAAAGGCGCGTAAAATATGTGCTATGGGCGTTCGCTGCAGCAGATGGGTGACCATGCATGGCTGGGGATTTAACGTAAATTCTGATCTGAATTATTTCAATAATATTATACCTTGTGGCATTACGGATAAAGCTGTAACCAGCTTAAACAAAGAACTGGGCAAAGAAGTGAACATGATGGAAATGAAAGAAAAATTAAAGAAACATTTTTCTGATCTATTTGAAGCAACCATCGTTTAAGCTTCTTCCTTGAAAGGATTTCTGGGAATCCAATCTTTTGGCTGTAAAAATTCAATGAAAGGTTTTACGATCAATTTTGAGATCGTATTTTGTGGCTGAACATAGCAGATCAATTCATTTGCTTTTGCACCAATTGTTGTTTTAATTTCCGCTGCTGTTCTTCCTAAATTTACTTTTTTATTCCCATTCAAGATCGCTAACTCAACAAAATCATACAAAATATTCTGATACAATTCCAGCTTCTCGTTAAATGTATAATTCAAACCAATGTAATGCGCTTCAATAGAATTATCAGGCATCACAAACCACGATGAGAAGGCAACCAACTCGTTATCGACAAAAGTTGCCTTTACCGAAAAACGATCACCAAAGATTTTTTTCACTTGCAAAAAATAATCAGCGGGCAATTGCAATAATTTGAATTTAGCCTTGTTGTAAATGTTTGAATACAATGAAAATAACTCGTGATCATACTTTGCAATCTCTTCAACTGTTAATATGCGTGACGTAAATTGATCGCGGTTCTTAAGAATTGATTTAGCTCTGTTTCGGTATTTCTTTGAAAATAATTGTAAATAATCATTCAACGTGTTTACATTATCAGGGATGCTGAGAATCATGTTTGGTTCTACAGAAAACGATTGCCCTTTAAATGTTTCAGATCGCTCAATTTCCTTTACTGGCTCGTAAAAATCTTTAATGAGAACAGCAGAAATTTTTCCTCGTAAATTTTCTTCAGCAGATATGGTTTTTACTAACGTACAAAACAACTTATAGAAATCTGCCCGGTTTATATTATCACCTTTTAAAAAACCATACTCTCCACTGATCAAATTATTACCGCAGGTTAACATGCGAAAAAGCACATCCTTTTCTTCCTTTGACTGAACATACTTCTCAAATAATTTTAATCGATGCGATTTTAATTCATCCAATTGATCTTGTAAGAGTTCGCCAAAAACATTTGCTTTAAAATCGGTAAGCTGAAAATAAATAATACCACAAGGAACCATGTTCTTATACAAGATCACATAGCGGCATTTCAGATCAACGTGCGATGAACGCTCAATGAGCTTGAGATAATCGATGTTAAAAAAAACAGCTTCTTCACCCACCACATTATTCCAATCAACTTTTGAAATAAGAGATGCTTTTTCGAATTCGCTAAAGGAAAATATGTTATCGATTTGCCTAAAAGGTTTGTACCTCGATTTATTGCGCAAAGGCTTACAGAATAACATAGAAAGTAAAGTTAAGGATAAGTTTGATGTAGATAAATATTTAGTTGGCCTTTCGTTCCTTCAAGCATATTTTTAATTATATTTAACAGTTGTTTTACCTATGATAAAATTAGTAGATAGTCCGGTTGTTGACCAAGTTGGGATAGAAGAACGCATAGCGCGTTTTAACACACGCAGCATTAAAAAACAAACGAAACTCGATGGAATGAAACTCGCATTGAGCATGATCGATCTGACAACCTTGGAAGGAAAAGACACCGAAGGAAAAGTGAAACAAATGTGCTTAAAAGCCATGTACCCTTCCGCTAATATCCCTAATTTACCGAGCGTTGCCGCTGTTTGTGTATACCCTACATTTGTAAAAGTTGCGAAAGAAACATTAAAGAACAGTTCGGTAAAAGTAGCATCAGTTGCTACAGCTTTTCCAAGCGGAAACTCTACTCGGAAAATAAAAATAGAGGATACCCAGTTTGCTGTAGATAATGGCGCCGATGAAATTGACATGGTGATCAGCAGAGGTGAATTCTTAAAAGGAAATTACGCATTTGTACACGATGAAATTGCTGCCATTAAAGAAGCTTGCGGCAAAGCCCGATTGAAGGTTATCCTAGAAACAGGAGAGCTATCCACGTTAGACAATGTGCGAAAAGCAAGTGATATTGCTATTTTAGCGGGCGCAGATTTCATCAAAACATCAACTGGAAAGATACAACCTGCAGCAACCATGCCAGTTACATTAGTGATGTTGCAGGCCATAAAGGATCATTATTCCAAAACCGGAATAATGATCGGGATGAAGCCGGCAGGCGGAATCAGCACTTCAAAAGCAGCTTTGCAATACTTGGTAATGTTGTATGAAACATTGGGCGCAACCTGGATGACAAACGAATGGTTTCGTTTTGGCGCAAGCAGTTTAGCAAATGATATTTTATTACAATTAGGAAAAGAACAAGCAGGGGTTTATTATAGCAAAGATTATATAAGCATTGATTAAAACATTGAATTAAAATGACAAACACAAACTCATTTAACTGGGAATACGCACCAGCGCCTGAAGCAAAGGATCATGCGAAATTAAAAAAGCAATATGATCTTTTCATCAATGGGAAATTTGTAAAACCAAGCAGTAAAAAATATTTCTCTACATACAGTCCGAGTTCGCTCGAAAAATTAGCGGAAGTTGCAGAGACAAACGAAAAAGATGTAGACACAGCAGTTAAGGCAGCTCGCAATGCCTACGATAAGGTTTGGAAAAAGATGCCGGCGAAAGAGCGAGCGAAATATATTTTCAGAATAGCACGCATGATCCAAGAACGCTCCCGCGAATTAGCCGTGATCGAAACAATGGATGGTGGCAAGCCTATTAGAGAAAGCAGAGACTTTGATATTCCTACTGCAGCGAATCATTTTTTTTATTATGCGGGTTGGGCCGATAAATTAGATTATGCATTTCCAAATAGAAATCCGAAAAGTATTGGTGTAGCGGCGCAGATCATCCCTTGGAATTTTCCATTGCTTATGGCAGCCTGGAAAATAGCACCGGCTCTTGCAACCGGAAATACCGTTGTTTTAAAACCGGCAGAAAGCACACCTTTAACCGCATTAAAATTAGCGGAGATCATTCAAGATGCGGATCTTCCTCCAGGTGTAGTAAATATCATTACCGGATTTGGAAATACTGGTACCGCAATGGTGAACCATCCAGATGTCAACAAAATTGCATTCACAGGAAGCACAGATGTTGGAAAGATCATTCAAAAAGCTGTTGCGGGAACGAATAAAAAAATAACATTAGAATTAGGTGGCAAGGCTGCAAATATTGTATTTGATGACGCGCCCATTGATCAGGCAGTAGAAGGAATTGTGAATGGTATCTTTTTTAATCAAGGACATGTGTGTTGCGCCGGATCGCGTTTGTTTGTTCAAGAAAATGTGGCAGATGAAGTGATCGCTAAATTAAAAACGCGCATGGAAACATTAATTGTAGGCGACCCATTGGATAAGAACACGGATGTTGGTGCTATTAATAGCAAGGAACAGTTAGATAAAATTCATTCGTATTTAGATAGTGGTGTTGCTGAAGGCTTGGAATTACATCAATCTGCCTCTGTACTTCCTTCAAAAGGATATTATTGCAAACCCACACTGTTCATAGGAGCCGCGCAAAGTAACAAAGTGGTTCAAGAAGAAATATTTGGTCCGGTTTTAACCATACAAACATTCAGAACCATTGAAGAGGTGATCGAAAAAGCAAACAACATACCTTACGGATTAAGTGCCGGTGTTTGGACAGATAAAGGATCAAAAATATTTAACCTCACCGGGAAATTACGCGCAGGCGTTATTTGGGCAAATACTTACAATAAATTCGATCCTACATCTCCATTTGGAGGCTATAAAGAAAGTGGCTTTGGAAGAGAAGGTGGTTTGCACGGCTTAACGCCGTATTTGAACCTTTAGAACTTTTTTGTTTTATACAAATCGTTCTTGATATTGTAGCGGATACAATCCCAATACTCTTTTGTGTAGCTTACAAAAATTTCTTCGCCTGCTTTCACATCACGCGTAGTAACAATAAAGCATTGATTTTTTTCAACTTCGTAAACACAGTTATTCTTTAAGCCTTTTGTTTTGCTTAACCCTTGAGCATCATTTGCATAACGCGCTTTGTGTTGTGGGGTATTCCAAGCATCAATACAGGTTTTTTTATTGATGAAGAACAAATAACCATCTTTATCTTCGGTTACTCGTTTCTCATATTCTTTCCAGTCAATAATTTCTCCTTTGTATTCAATTACTTTTTCACCTTTTTTTATCGGAGTAGTAGTAAACAAGCCTTTACCGGCGTTAGGAAGTTGTGATTTTTTTACGATTAGTGCCATAGCGGCTGCAAAAATAGATGTTTAATTGAATAAACACTACAAAAGTTTTAAGAAAATGGCTAATTAAAAAGTTCCTATCTTTAAAATCTGAATGAACTACCGCGAACTGAATATTTTTGAAAAACTGATCAACAAATTACATGAGTATTTAAATGAGAAGCAATTCTTAATATTCTCAAGCATACTTGTTGGAATCACAGCCGGCCTAGCTGCCGTCATACTTAAATCGTTCGTTCATTTTATTCGTACGCACTTTGTGGAGGGTTATTTATATGCACAAGATTTTAAATACACCTATATCCTTCTGCCGATCATTGGTGTTGGGATAACTTTGTTGATCATCAAACGTTTTTACAAAAACATCTTAAGCAAAGGGCTCTCGTTTATCTTACAAGCCATTGCTAAAAAAAGCAGCTTTCTACCGTTTCATCACATGTGGGCGCATATTATCACCAGTGGTATTACTGTTGGTTTTGGCGGATCAGTTGGTCTAGAGTCGCCTATCGTTAATACAGGTTCTGCCATTGGCTCAAACTATGCGCGACGATACAAACTAACCTATCGCGAACGAACCTTGCTGCTTGCGGCAGGAGCAGCAGGTGGTATAGCAGGGGCATTTAATGCACCAATTGCTGGTGTGCTATTTGCGTTAGAAGTATTATTGATCGATATCAATTTAACAGCATTCATTCCTTTGTTGATCGCATCTGCCAGTGGAGCCCTCATTTCCAAGATCATCTTGAATGAAAGTATTTTACTGAATTTTAAATTAAAACAACCATTTGATTACCATAACCTACCCTTTTACATTTTACTGGCGCTTTTAGCTGGCGTTGTTTCATTATACTATGTGAATGTTTTCTCATTCATAGAAACTAAATTTAAAAAAACACGGTCAAAATTTACACGCTGGATAGTTGGCGGAATCTGCCTTGCCTTATTACTTGCCCTTTTTCCTGGCTTGTTCGGAGAAGGGTATGATAGTATCAAACAACTATCGGAGTTAAATACCGACTACTTTATTAATAATACGTTATTCAAAAACATCATCGATCATAAATGGGGGGTGTTACTCATCTTAACAGTAACCTTATTATTAAAAAGTGTTGCAGCGGCTTTAACCATAGGCTCAGGTGGCAATGGTGGCAACTTTGCTCCTTCACTATTTGTTGGTGCACACCTTGGCTTTGCATTTGCCTATTTATTGCAATTATTAGGGTTCGACTCTATTCCCATTGTAAACTTTACTTTAGTTGCCATGGCCGGTTTATTGAGCGGCATTTTTCATGCACCCTTAACAGCTATATTTCTTATCGCCGAAATAACCGGCGGGTACGAATTGATCATTCCCTTGATGCTGGTGTCGTCGATCAGCTATGTTGTTGTGAAATATTTTCATCCCGATTCGTTGGATGTGAAAAAATTAAAAATGAAAGGGACCGTTATTTCGGAAGATAAAGACACCAGCATACTTGGAAAAATAGACATAAACAAACTTATTGAAACCGATTTTACGATATTGAGACCTCTGGATAATTTAGGCACCATTGTTGAGAATATCAAGCATTCAAAACGTAACATCTTTCCGGTGATAAACGATGAGAATAAACTCATTGGCATCATTACCATGTCGAGCATCAAGGAAGAAATGTTTAACCAAGATCTTTATAACAAAGTATTGGCAAAAGAGATCATGCATAAACCAGAAATTAAGATCAAACACAACGAAGATATTTTTTCGGTAATGACCAAGTTTGAAGAATCAGGTCATTGGAACTTGCCCGTAACTGAGGCAGGTGTGTACAAAGGATTTTTATCCAAATCAAGTATCTTAACCGAATACCGCGAGCAATTGCTCTCCTCTATTTAGCGAAATAATTATTGGTTACTTTTTTAAAGAGGGCGTTACCGATGCAATTCTTGGTTTCCATCAACTCATATTGATTGTTCTCACCAAATACCAATAAATGCGTACTGTAACGTAGCAATAATTCAATATCGTGCGACGATGCGATAATGCACTTACTGTTATTAACGGAGAGATTCTTTAACAATTCGAATAACTCGTGCTTTGAATTAAAATCCAAATACGCTGTTGGCTCATCCAACAGTATAACCGGTGTTTCCTGCGCAAGTCCTTTTGCGATCATTGCCTTTTGAAACAACCCATCACTTAATTCGGCCAGCAAAACATGAGCATAATTACTTAAACCACTTATTTGAATGCACTCGGCAATCTTGGCTTTATCATCCTTTTGTAGATTGTTGAATGAATTGGTATAGGGCACGCGCCCCATTGAAACCAGGTCGGTTACCGTTAAATTAAACCCTGCAATTTTTTCGGTGAGAACAATGGAAATTAATTTTGCCAACTCAGCTTTCTCTATCGATTCCATGTCTGTTTTGTTCAAGAGCACATTCCCGCCAAGCTTTGGCTGAATACCGGCTATGGTTCTGAGAAAAGTAGACTTACCTACGCCATTATTACCTACAACCCCAATTAACTGACCATTATATAAAGACGCATGAATATTACTGAATACAGGTGTACACTTATTTTTAGCAGTGTAGCCGATCACCAGATCTTTTATGTCCATTTGCACACGCTCCATTACCATTGCTTTGTTTTAAATAATAAATAGATAACGAATGGTGAGCCGAACAAGGTGGTGATCACGTTTATCGGAATGATCCGATCAGGCGCGATCATGTAACTTAATGTATCACACAGCAACATAATAATAGCGCCCAAAAGCAAACAAGCTATTAAATGAAAACGTTGGTCTGCTGTTTTAAATAGCAACCGCGATAAGATTGGGACCGAAAGACCTATAAAGGCTATAGGTCCACAAAATGCAGTAGCCAAACCGGTTAACAGAGAAGAGATCACAATAAAATAGATCCGGTATCGTTTAAAATCGATACCTAAGGCATTGGTATAATTTTCGCCCAATAAAAAAACCTGAAAAGGCTTGGTGAAAGAAAAAAGCAAGATCACAAGTACCAGTGTGATCACAAAGAATATCATCAGATCGGTATAATTGGTGCTACCCAGTGAACCAAAGCCCCACATAACAAATTCACGCAAACTTTTATCGGAAGAAAAATACTCAATGAACGACTGCATGGCACCAAATATCTGACCGAGCATTAAGCCGATCAATAACAAAAACACATTGCTGTTTATTTTTTTTGCTACGAGTAAAATAACAAACGTTGAAATTAAACTACCTGAAAAAGCAGCAATAACTATAGCTGACTTAGAAAAGAACAAATGCCCCATCAACCCAAACGAATTAAGCACCATGATTACAATACCTACAAACAAACTTGCGGAAGAACTAATACCTAAAACATAAGGACCAGCCAACGGATTGCGAAACAGCACCTGCAAAATCTGACCCGCCAGTGGCAAACATATCCCGCATAAAACAGCAGTTAACGCTTTAGTTAAACGAATATTTGTAAAGATGTAATTATTGAAACTAAAATCGGCCATACTAAGAACAGAAGATCCGGCCATCAATATATTAGCTAAAAAAGCAAGTATCAGCAAGCAAAATAGAAAAAAAATATGAGTTGAATTTCCCTTCACGTATTACTCTATTGGTCTGTAAAAATACATTTCTCGCTTGAGACTATCTACTGATGTCGGATGAAAGATCTGTATCAAATCGCTCAAGATGCGATTTGGATAGATCATTCCGGTTTCCCAATAACTTGAATAGTTAAGCGAATTACAATGTAAATTATTATTAAATATATTTTTGTTTTTAAATGCTGCAAAATCAGCATAGCGCTTATCCTGTGCCAACATCTGTTGCTTATTGGTGCACATAGATACATTGAGCCAAAAATCTGCCCTATGTGCTTTTTGGTAAACGGCCTCAAAACTCAAGGGTAAACTGCCCGATACAGTATCGCTCATCCATAAATAATTTGCATGAGCGTCGCTTATCATTTGCGCCATAAAACTCTTTCCTCCGGGTACATACCAAGTGTCTCCAAACTTTAATTCGGTTAAAACACTCGGTGTGTTGCTATAGGTGCGTGCTAATTTTGTTAAGGCTTCGTAATCTGATCTTACGGTATTAAAAATCATTTCTGCCTCTTTTTCTTTCTGAACAAATACTGCAAAAAACTTTATCCATTCAGCACGAGCCAGTGGCGAGCTTTCCAAATGATCGAGACTGATCACTACCGGAATACCACTCTCCACGATCTTTGAATCAAAATCGCCGGAGGATCGCCCCATCCCGAATGCAAAAATAATATCTGGTTGAAGTCCCAGAACTTGCTCTTTATCAATTTCAGGATTGCGCTGCACTTCTTTTATTTTGCCTGAATTCACAGCTTTCAAAATTTCAGTGTTTGTGTAGTAATCTTTATTCTCTATAGCAATGATCTGATCTACACAATTTAACTCCGATAGCATATTGGAATAGATGCTACTCAGGCTGACTATTTTTTTACAAGGCGATTGAATATAATACACCTGTTTCAAATTTAGCTTCGGTTTTCCATTTTTATAAAGCACAAAGTTGGCGGTTGTGTCGCGGCTATTTGCTTTACCAAATAAATGCACAACCTTATAATCTGTGCCCTCGGATACAGCAAATAGTTTTGCGAATCGAATACTGGTATCTGAAACTAATTTGTTCTTAATAACAGGCTCACTCTTTACAACCGAATGATCTGAACATGAAAAAGCAAAAAACACTAGTGAGATCATTCCTGAAAACACCACACAAAGCTTTGTTATTTTACGTGAGATCTTCATTTTACTTGGTTGGCAAATTACTTGCTTTAAATTTTACCTCAAATACAGACCCTTTTGGCTTATTGTCTTTAATACTAATTTCACCCGCATGCTGTTGCACCAAATATTTCACAATAAACAATCCCAAACCGGTTCCTTTGGTTCGCCTGATCTCTTCATTCCCACTTCGGTAAAACTGCTCAAACACTTGTTGTTTCTCTTCATCCTTTACTCCAATACCTTTATCACTCACCCTGATCACTACTTGATTGTTAAGTTGCAGTAATTCAAAAACAACCTGCAATTCATCGCTCGAATACTTGAATGCGTTATCAATTAAATTGGTGATAATGGAAGGAAAGGCGATCTTATCGATGTAGTAATTTACATCTGGTTGGATTTCCAACTTCAATACACCGGTATCCAATTCACGAGAATAAGTAGTGGTTATAACGCTTTTTATGAATTTACTCAAGTTTACTTTATCTATTGATAACACGTACTCATTTTGCTGCATGCGTGTAGCCAACAAAACATTATCGATCAGTACATTCAGTCGCTCGTTCTCATTAATTGCTGTATTGATCAGTTCTTGCTGTTTTTCGGGCGAAAGTTGGTGTTTCTTCAATGTTTGCAATTGCAGTTTTGTTGTAGCAAGTGGTGTTTTTAATTCGTGTGTGATACTCAGTAAAAAATTATTCTTCTGACTCAATAGGTCATTCTCGCGTTTATTTGCTTTTCGAATCAAATTAATACCATAGAGTAAAAGCAATAAAAAGATAGTTCCTTCTCCAACGATCATGAGGGTTTTTTGAAACTTTTTCTCATGAAGAAAAACGATCTCATTCCTTAAGCTTACTTCATCTGAAATGGATACCTCCAATAGTTTTTGCCGTTCGTAAATGAGCTGATTATTCTGACGTACCAGTAACACCTCCCACCATAAAAATTGTGCAATGATGTATCCAAACAACACAATGATCAATCCTTTTGAATTGAATTTTATTTTATTGATTGATTTCATTCGCGTTTTCCAGCAAAGCAATAATGGCCTTTAAGATCTCGTCCGCTCTATTGATCGAATTTACATCTTCTATTGTTAGCATCAGTTTATTATTTTGCTCTTTCATTTGGCAAAGAGACGGATATTTTTGCACATAAGACAATACAGCTTTAAAGTTATCTGAATTGAAATAATCACTGCTTTTATTACTGACAAAATACGTGATCATTTTACCATTCTTTAATATGATCTTTTCAAAACCAATACTCATGGCTTTCCAACGCATGCGCACCAAATTAATGAGTTCAACTGCAGCAATAGGCACAGGGCCAAACCGGTCGCGCATATTTACTTCGTAAGCCTGAAGATCTTTTTCATTCGTGATATTATCTAGCTCTCTATACAGCACCAATCGCTCCGTTAAACTTTCTACATACTGATCAGGGATCAATAACTGAAGATCTGAATCGATCACTGTTTCTTTTACAAACTGACGAGAAAAAACCGATCGATCGGCATCTGGGGAAGCATCTTCGCCAACTGTTTCCTTGTACCATTCCTCCTCTTTTAGTTCACTTACTGCTTCATTCAATATCTTCATATAGGTATCAAAACCCATATCGTTGATAAAACCACTTTGTTCGGCACCCAATAAATTTCCTGCACCGCGAATATCCAGATCGCGCATGGCAATTTGAAAACCACTTCCCAGATCATTGAATTCAACAAGGGCCTTTAAGCGTTTTTGCGCTTCAGATGTTAATACACTTTGCGGCGGGGTGATGAGATAGCAAAATGCTTTTTTATTGCTTCGTCCTACCCTTCCGCGCATTTGATGGAGATCGCTTAGTCCGAAATTTTGTGCATCGTTGATAATAATGGTGTTTGCATTGGTAATATCGATGCCACTTTCAATAATAGTAGTAGCAACCAACACATCAAAATCACCTTCAATAAATGCCAACATCACTTCCTCTAACTGGTCGCCGTCTAGTTGCCCATGACCAATAGCAATGCGCGCATCGGGCACCAGGCGTTGAAGCATTCCGGCTATCTCGTGAATATTACTTACTTTATTATGTACAAAAAACACTTGTCCGCCTCTCTGAAGCTCAGTGCTCACAGCATCACGTATCAACTCTTCATCAAACGAATGCAATTCGGTTTGAACCGGGTAGCGATTTGGCGGTGGTGTTGATATAACCGAAAGATCGCGGGCACCCATTAAACTAAACTGGAGGGTGCGCGGAATCGGTGTTGCGGTTAAAGTTAGCGTATCAATATTGGCTTTAAACATTTTCAGTTTATCTTTTACGCCTACTCCAAACTTTTGTTCTTCATCAATGATCAATAAGCCAATATCTTTAAACTTGGTATCTTTCCCAATGATCTTATGTGTGCCAATGATGATGTCGATCTTACCTTGTTCCAACTTCTGCAATACTTCTTTTTGTTCTTTGGCCGAACGAAAGCGATTGATGTAATCGACATTACATGGCAATCCGCGTAAACGATCTTTGAATGTTTTATAATGCTGATACGCCAAAATGGTGGTGGGAACCAAAATAGCAACTTGCTTACTATCACACACAGCTTTAAAGGCCGCCCTTACTGCAATTTCTGTTTTACCAAAACCTACATCACCACAAATCAAACGATCCATTGGTTGTGTGCGTTCCATATCCCGTTTCACATCCGCGGTAACTTTTACTTGATCGGGTGTATCCTCATAAATAAAGGAAGCCTCAAGTTCGTGTTGCAAGTAATTATCTTTTAAAAACGCATGGCCTTTATTTGCTTTACGTTTGGCATACAATTTAATAAGGTCGTAGGCCACCTCTTTTACCTTACGTTTTGTTTTTGATTTGAGCGTACTCCAATGAGTGCTGCCTAGTTTATCGAGACGAGGTACATTACTTTCTTTACCACTGAATTTACTAATACGGTGCAAGTTATGAATACTCACATAGAGAATATCATTATCTTTATAAAGTAAACGAACGGCCTCTTGTTCTTTCCCGCTGATATTTAATTTTTGTAATCCTCCAAATCTTCCAATACCGTGATCGATGTGCGTGACATAATCGCCAGGATTCAGCATCAAAATATCTTTCAGGGTGAGGGCTTCGCTGGCTTTGTTCTTTACTTCTTTTAATTTATAGCGATGGTAGCGTTCAAAGATCTGATGATCGGTATATACAGCTATCTTGAGGTCATTATCCACAAAGCCCTGATGTATATTCAAAGGCAAATAATCAATGAGAGTATCGTAAGTCCGGTGTTCTTTAGCCAACAGATCGTTAAAGATGGTGATCAAACGATCGGCTTGTTTACGGTTGTCGGTTAAAAAATAATTCTGATATCCTCTTGCTCGGTTCTCCTTTAAATTCGCAACAAGCAGATCAAAGTTCTTGTTAAAGAGTGGTTGCGGCATTTGATTAAAGGTGTATTCATCGTGCGACAAAACAGATTGCAAGCCAAACTCAATGATGGAAAAAGGTTTTATGATGAGTTTGAACTCATCTGAATTACCATAAAGATGTTGCGGCTCAACCTGCTTGATCTCACCTTGATAAGATTCAAATAATTTGATCGCTTTTTGGTAATATTTATCAAAGGTGTCGAGTAAAAAATCAACGCTCTCAAATGCAATAACGGTATTTTCAGGCGAAAAATAATTTAGCAAAAAACCTTTCTCCTCTTTTTGAATACTGGTGTTGATGTTAGGGATAATGGTAACAAAATCATAATTGGCAACCGAAAGTTGGGTAGCCGGATCAAAGGTTTTTATGGCCTCTACTTCATCGCCAAACAACTCCAAACGGTATGGATATTCGTTAGCGAAAGAGTACACATCAATGATACCACCACGAATGGAAAATTGTCCGGGCTCGTATACAAAATCAACCTGATGAAAATTATAACTGAATAAGAACTCATTTATAAAATCGATAGAAAGTTTTTCCCCTTTTTTAATTTGAAGTATGTTTTGAACCAGTTCTTTCTTAAGTGTTACCTTTTCGCAGAGAGCCTCTGGGTAAGTAACGATCACACCATTAAAATTCTCACGACTTAAAAAACTCAACACCTCTGCACGTTCTTGAATATTAGCATTGGTGGTTTTCTCAAGCTCATAAGGTTGCTTATACGATTGCGGGAAAAAAAGAACCTGCTTTTCGGAAAGAATGTGCTGCAAGTCATTTAGTGCATATGCAGCTTCCTCCTTGCTGTTTTTGATCAGAATAATGTTCTTATGATACGAATCAAACAGGTTTGCCAGTAAAAAATGGATCCCTGAACCACACAATCCTTTTACATAGGAATTTGAACGCTTATCAGGGATGAGGATCTTTTTATAACTATCCGGAAGAAAATTATTGAACATGAGCCCGTAAAAGTACAAAATTGCACTGGTATTGCGGTTGTTGTTAAACAATAAAGCTAAATGATTTAGTTTAGTTATTTTTAGCAATGGGTTAAAGTCTATTTTATGCCAAAATGAGTTGAATTACAAGGTAATGACTAAAAACCTTTAATTTAATTCAATTTAGATTTGCTTTAAACAAGCCGTTCTAACTTCTAGGGAATTGCTTTACCAATTGTAAATTAAATCACTCCAGTTGACAAAAATCATCGACAATTGCATTGTTTTTAACAAATTGGTCTTTCGTTTTTTCTTTTTTTGTTATACATTTATGCTAATCAAAATTATAAACACAAACTTAAAATCCAAGAAATGAAAAAAACATCTATCTTATTAGGTATGTTGCTTATGGGTTTTGCGTCTCAAGCGCAAACGCGTGTAGCCTTATACGAAGAGTTTACTGGCGAGAACTGCCCTCCATGTGCATCAACCAATCCTGGATTGGATGCCTTGTTAGCGCAACCAACCAACACAACAAAAGCACAATGCATTAAGTGGCAAGTTGCTATCCCAAGTGCTCCAAGCGCTACTTGGTCACTTTATCAAACTAACAAAGTTGAGATTGACTGGCGTGATAGCTACTATTCAATTAGCTCTGCTCCATCTGGTCGTATGGATGGTCAAAACGTAACTGTTTTTGGTGCATCTTCAGATCATCCTGCTAACCTACAAAGTACTCATATCAGTGCAGCACAAACTGTAACTACTCCTTTTGCTATTCAAATGAATGCAACTTGGGATGCTACATTTGATAATGCCGTTGTAACTTTAACTGTTACTTCATCAACTGCTTTTACAGCAAATGGTGCATTTAAATTACGTTTAGTATTAATTGAAAAAGAGATCAATTTCGCAACAGCTCCAGGTTCAAATGGCGAAAAAGACTTTAATAATGTAGTTCGTAAGTCTTACCCAGACATTCAAAACGGAACAACATTACCAAGTACTTGGTCTGCTTCACAAGTTCAAACATACACAATCAACTGTGCTGCACCTTCTTATATTGTAAGTAAAGGTGAAATGGCTTTTGTTGCGTTCATTCAAGATGATGGTAACAAAAAAGTTTACCAAGTTCAAAGAACAGGCACTCCTGCAATTCCTAACGAAGCACAAGCTTTAACTGCTAACTTAACTAACAACGTTATTTGCAGCACTACAATTGCTCCTACAGCAACGTTAAAGAACAATGGCGTGAATGCAATTACTGCAATGACTGTTACTCCATACATGAACTCAATTGCTGGTACTCCTGTAGTTTGGACTGGTAACCTAGCAGTAGGTGCTTCTACAACTATCAATATGCCTGTTGAGAACACAATGAATGGAACTAATTCATACTCATACAATATTACTAACGTAAGTGGTGGCGACGTTGTTCCTAGCAACAACGGTACTTCAGTTACTTTCTTTAACAATTCAACTTATGGAACAAGTCCAATTAACGAAGGTTTCGTTAACGCAACTTTCCCTGGAACTGGTTGGGGTGTATTCAACAACAATGGCGCTCCTCACACATGGTTAAGAAATACATCTGCTGGTGGTTTCGGAACAAGCAGCAATGCTATCCGTTTATTCATCAACTGGACTCCTGCTGGTGGAACTCATGATCTATACTTACCTGGTACTAGCTTTACTGGTACTATGTTCCCATCAATTAAGTTTGACTTATCTTACACTCAAATTGCAGCGGCTGATGCTGACAGATTAGAGGTACAAGTAAGTACTGATTGTGGTGCAAACTGGAATACAGCATGGATGAACCAAGGTTCAGCAATGGCTACAACTCCAATCAACAACAGCAGCATGAACATTCCTACTGCTACTCAGTGGTCTTTAGTAACTGTTCCATTAACTTCTTATTCTTTAAACCCAACAGTATTAGTTCGTTTTAAAGCTACAAGTGATAACGGTAACGTGATTTGGTTAGATAACATTAACTTGTTCAACAACCCAAACACTGGAATTGCTTCAGTTGAGAACACTGTTAACAGCTTTGATGTTTACCCTAACCCTGCCAACAACGAAGTTAACTTAAACATTACTGCTGCTAACGCATCAACTTCAACTGTTAAGATCACGAATACATTAGGACAAATTGTTATGACGAAAGAAGTTTCGTTAAACGCAGGTTCTAACAAAATTCAACTTGACACTAAAGCATTAGCTAGTGGTATTTATTATGTTACTTATGGTTCTGGTAAAGAATCAGCAACAAGAAAATTAACTATTGCTAAATAATCAATTCATCTGAAAAAAACCCCGTCATTTCTGTCGGGGTTTTTTTTTAAACTAAACAACATGAAGAAATTTTTATTATTTATTTCATTGAATGCAACTCTTGCTGTATTCGCTCAAAACTCGATATTAATTAAAAACACCAGTAATTCGGCAACTATTGCAGCTAACGGAACTGTGCACATTGCAACGTCAGCTGGAAATGTTGTTGGTGTTACCTTTGATATCAAGAACATTAGTGCAAGTACACAAACCTATGTGCTGAAGCGTTACGATATGACATTGAATGCAGGCTCTGCTGCGTTTTTCTGTTTTGCAGGAACTTGCTTTGGGGCTTCAACAGTTGTTTCAGGAAGTTTGATCCTTACACCAGGACAAAGTGCATCTGATTATACAACCGCTTATCAAATGCTTACTGCTGATCTAGAAGAAGGTCCAAGCGTTGGTCAAAGCACAGTTAAGTATTCATTCAGAAATGTGAATGTTGCGGCAGACTCTTTACAAATGGTTTTAAGATACAACGATCCAACTGCATCTGTTAAAGAATACACAAGCGAGATAAAAGGATTAGATGTTTCTCCTAACCCTGCAAATGATCATGTATCCATTTCATTTTATTCAAAAGGCAGTAATGAAGGCGAGATCAGCTTGATCAATGCATTAGGCCAAACTGTTTACACAAAACAAGTTGTTTTAAATGAAGGCAAAAATAAATTAAACGTTCAGATGAATGAACTGCCTAAGGGAATTTATTTTGCAAAAGTAAAAAACGGCAACAATCAGGTTTCTACTAAGAAGATCATCGTTCAATAATAAATTTCTGTTTATATTTTTAAAACCCCAACAAAACGTTGGGGTTTTTTTATTGGTTAAAATTATTACCTTTACCACAGGTTTTTAGAAAATGTTTCTAAAATAATAGGGAACACAGTGAAAATCTGTGACTGTCGCGCAACTGTAAGTTCGTCACATTTCTGCTTAATACCATTGTTCATGCCAAAATGAATGAGAAGGTGCAGAGATCTGGAACAAGTCAGGAGACCTGCCTAATAACACAAATACTCTCGCGAAATGGAGTTGGTGATATGGAAAAAAACACAGAAAAATACTGCCCAAATTGTGGCGTCTCCTTTATTTGCAATGCTAACAATATAGCTGATTGCTTTTGTAATTCTATTGATATCAGCAACGCCACGCTTCAGTTGATCAAAACGAACTTTACAGACTGCCTTTGCGCTAAGTGCCTTACTTTTTTTAACGAAGAAAAAAACAAGCTTTCAAAGGCAATCACCCTGATCTTATTCTTTATTTTTATCTCCCACTTTAGTTACAGTCAATTTCACGGACCAGTTGGTGCTTCAAACACAACTGCTATGCACAAAGACAGCAGTGCATTTAAAGCATGGGCCAACACCTGCCTTGTTACACGTGGCTGGCAAGACATTTCGAATATGGCTTTGGGAAACACAGATGTTGGGACTGACGAAAACGGAACGGGCAAAGCCGGCGAAAACCCTGTAGTGAGCTTGGGAGATGGCGGCTCTGCTATTCTTACCTTTACGAACTTGATCGTGAACGGACCTGGTCCAGATTTTGCTGTGTTTGAAAACTCGTTTAGCAACGCATTCCTAGAATTAGCATTTGTTGAAGTAAGCAGTGATGGCATAAATTATTTTCGTTTTCCGGCCACAAGCAACACGCCTACTAACACTCAGATAGGACCTTACGACGAATTAGGAGATGCCACAAAGATCAATAATCTGGCAGGAAAATACCGTGTGTTTTATGGTACTCCATTTGATCTGGAAGAATTGAATAATACAAGTGGTTTAAATATCCAAGCTATTTCACATATAAAAATAATTGATGTTGTAGGATCCATTCTTTCGCCTTACGCTTCGTTTGACAGCAACAACAACCCCATCAATGATCCTTTTCCAACAGGCTTTAATAATGGCGGGTTTGACTTAGATGCAGTTGGTGTGATCAACTTGATACCTGCCGGTATCGCAGAAAATGAATTCGCTAAAAACTTTCACATCTATCCGAATCCTTGCACAGATCAATTGTTGGTAAGAAACAGCAATCCCTTTCAGTCATATGAATACAGCATTACTGATATAAACGGCACATTGTTTCACCAATCTAATTCAGAGGATCGGCTGACCAAATTAACTACCACAAATCTTTCAGACGGTATCTATTTTCTTTGCATCGAGAGTAAAGAAAGTAAAGTATACAAGAAGTTCGTCATCAACAGATCAAAATAAATTCTTTGCAACATATCTGTGATGAAGAAAAAATCCATTCTCAACTTCTGATTTCAAAAAGCCTGAATTAAAAACTCAGTGGCCGACTACTTTGCGAATTCATCAATTATCAAAGGTTTATTTGAGGGGGATAAAAAAATAAGGGCTGGACTTGAACGATTCGCTGTGAAAGCACAGGACTTTATCCTGTTGGTTATCGGACTGAATTTCTAACAATTTATTATAAAATTAAAAAGCCTCTCATTTCTGAGAGGCTTTGTACCCGGGATCGGACTTGAACCGATACGCTCGTGAAAGCACAGGATTTTAAGTCCTGCGTGTCTACCAATTCCACCACCTGGGCATTTCTGGTAAATAAAAAGAGCTTTTCAGCTCTTTTACGTCATTCGGGCTATTGCCTCGAAAAACGTTGAGCGAAAGACGGGTCTCGAACCCGCGACCTTAACCTTGGCAAGGTTACGCTCTACCAACTGAGCTACTTTCGCATTCCAATCAGCACAAATACCTGATTGGGGAGTGCAAATGTAAATAAAATTTTAAAACTGTCAAAAAAAAAGTGATTTTGTTTTATGACCTTTAACCTATTGAAAACGAGGCAATTTATACTATTTAGTGGGCTTTTGGGCTATTTTTTACTGATTTTCTGTGCTGGGTGTAAAAAAGAAAATCAAAAAAACAAGTTGGCTCTCGAGTTTATAGCCACGCCTGAACAAGCTCGTATTAACAAAAGCATATGGCTGGACGCCAATATCGGCTTTATGTGTGGGGGTGAAAAAAACACAAAAGGCTTTATTTACAAAACTAACGATGGTGGCGCCAATTGGTCTCAAATTTATGCATCAACATCAAAGAGTTTATACGACATTTTTTTTGTGAATGATACCATTGCTTATTGTTCAGGAGACAAACTATTACTCCTCAAAAGTAAAGATAATGGCAACACCTGGAAAGAAGTAGTTTATAATTTTGTTCCCGAATATTTTAATTACACGCCTCTTCGCTGCATATTTGGTAATTATAGGTTTCTAATGATCATTGGTGGCGAAAATTATGATAATGGAAATGCATTGTGGTTAGAGAATGATAATTTAAGATGGGTATGGCATTTTGATCACGAATTTAGGACGGGCTTAAATTTTAATACCACTAATTATCTATTGTGCGGTTACGGAAATTGTTATCAAACAAACGACTATGGCTACAATTATAAACCCACAAAACTGGATGGCGATTACTTTACTTCATCAGCCACCATTAATGATCAAATAGGCTATGCCTGTGGTTATAACGGAGGTATTTATAAAACAAACAATGCTGGTGTAACTTGGGAAAAGATATTTGACGAAAACAAACTTGCTAAAAAAAGAAAACATTTGAATGGTATGTGTTTTACAGATGAAACACATGGCTGGGTTGTTGGTGAAGAGGGTTTTATCATGCAAACAACAGATGGAAAGAACTGGAAAGAACTAGAGTCTATTGGTAAATCAAATCTCCTCTCCATTGTAAAAAACAAAACAAACAAATTAGTGATCAGTACGGCAGATGGCAAACTGATTCGCTTCAGTTACTAAAACACAAAACCGATCGAATACTCAAACAGATCGGCCTGCGCTAAATTTGCTTTTATAAAAGCCCCTAACATCAACTGTCCTTTCACGTTATTTAAACTATTTTTCTTCTTTAACGGATAGTAAATAAGCCCCAATCTATTGGTATTAATAGCTTCCAGCTTTTGCGAAAAACTATCCCATGTTCCGCTTATCTTTTTTTGTTTGATAAAAAACGGGTTATAGAAATAAATACCCGCTTGTGAACTAAAACCAAATTTGCCAAACACAAACTCATGCCCCGCAAAAATAATTCCGGTTGAGGACTTCAAACGTTGATCGGTATTGTAAACTTCCTGCGTTCGAATATAATCGTAAAAACTGGTGTAATACGCGGCCGTGATACCTGCTTGCACTAAATGCATCTGTTTAATAGGCTTTGAAACCCATAACGACAAATGATAACTCGGATAGCTTGGTCCACCCACTGCCTTTGTGGTTTCGCCATACTTATGAAATCCAAGGCCTGCTTTAACTGCGTAAGATAATTTAGTAGCTGTTTTAATTAATTCTGTTCTATAACAGGCATTCTCCTTTTCTAATCGAACTCCCAAGTGTGCCGTTAATATATTCATCCCCGCATTTGGCAAAGTGGTGTGTCCGTTTGAACAATGAATAGCAGCCAAGCCATAAGTTAATCTGAAGCGATCAGTTAATTTTTTGGTCCAAAAAACACTTGCCACGCTCATGTTAGCGAAATTTCCACCGATGTAAAAATTGTTTGGATTAGTAATTGGATCAAAAGGTTTATTAAAATAAGCCGCTCCAATTCCAAATTTCAAACGCCAATTTTTATTTGGCTTTCTGCCTCTGTATTCAAAGTTTGGAACAAACCCAAAATTATACCCTAATTGTTCTTTATTGTCGAATGTGCCATAAAAAAGTTCAATGCCATACTTTGGAAAGCGATAAAACTGCTGCCAATGATCTTTTCCACTGGTTTGCCAAGTAAGATTAATTGAAGTCAATGAAGCATATCTACTATCAGGAACATCCGGATACGACTTGATCACAGAGCCAAAATAGGTATTTACAGATGGTTCAAAACGGTTACGGACCAGAGAATCTTGTGAAATGAATTTTGAAGTCGCAAAACAAAAGGCAAGTATTAAAACACATCTCATTTTTGATCGCGCGACATCCATCGGTAAAACAGAAATTAAATTCCGATCGCTTTTTTTATCTCATTTAACTTTAAGAGTGCCTCAACTGGTGTGAGTGTATTGATATCTGTGTTCAAAATATCTTCCTTTATTTTTTGTAACACAGGGTCGTTCAATTGAAAAATACTTAATTGATAATCATCATCTTTTTGCTTGGTGCTTTTTGAGCTTTGCATAAACGAACCCTCACTGGTGTCGTTCGCCATTTCCAACTCCATCTCATGTTCTTTTTCTAATTTCTTTAAGATCACATTCGCGCGTTCGATCACGATTTTTGGCATACCGGCCATCTTAGCCACATGTATACCAAAACTATGTTCGCTTCCACCCTCTTTTAACTTTCGCAAGAAAATAATTTTATTATTCGATTCCTGCACCGATACATTGAAGTTCTTTATGCGTGGGAAATAATTGGTCATTTCATTTAACTCGTGGTAGTGTGTTGCAAACAAAGTTTTGGCCCTGTTTGTTTCCTGATTATGGATAAACTCCGCAATACTCCACGCGATCGATATACCATCGTAGGTGCTTGTTCCACGTCCTATCTCATCCAATAATACTAAACTACGCTCATTTAAATTATTCAAAATACTAGCCGTTTCATTCATCTCCACCATAAAGGTAGATTCACCGGAAGAGATATTATCTGTTGCACCAACACGTGTAAATATTTTATCAATGATGCCAAGCTCCGCCGACTTTGCCGGAACAAAACTACCGATCTGTGCCATCAATACAATTAAAGCAGTTTGTCGTAATAAAGCTGATTTACCACTCATGTTAGGCCCTGTGATCATCATTACTTGCTGCTGATCGTTATCTAAATAAACCGAATTACTCACATACTCTGTACCAATCGGTAATTGCTTTTCAATCACCGGGTGACGGCCATCAATAATGTTAATGGCAAATTCGGTATTTAGTTTTGGACGTACATAATTATTCAATGTGGCCAATTCAGCAAAACCGATCAACACATCCAATCGTGCCAGTAAATTTGAATTCAATTGAATGGGCTCAATATAGTCGGCCACAAAGCGAATGAGCTCTTCATACAATTGTTGTTCTAGGCGGGCTATCTTTTCTTCTGCCCCTAAGATCTTTTCTTCGTATTCTTTCAATTCAGGCGTGATATATCGCTCAGCATTGGTTAAGGTTTGCTTGCGATGCCAATCGCTTGGCACTCTGTCTTTGTGACTATTGGTAACCTCCAGGTAATAGCCAAATACATTGTTATAAGCTACCTTTAAATTGGTGATGCCGGTACGTTCAACTTCACGTTGCTGCAATTTTAATAAATAATCTTTTCCACTAAAGGCCAAACCTCTCAATTCATCTAACTCGGCATTTACGCCGGGGTTTATTACACTACCTTTTAAAATATTTACAGGTGCCTCTTCATTTAGCTCAGTAGTTAATTTTTCGTAGGCTAACAAACAGGGATTTAACTGTTCACTAATTTTTTTCAAAGAAGTATTCTCATATTGACCAATACGTTGCTTTACTTCAGATACAATATGTAACGAACGCTTAATGTGAAATAATTCACGCGGATTAGCCTTACCCACAGCAACCTTTGATATCAAACGCTCCAGGTCACCCAGGTCTTTCAATAACGTTAATAATTCCAATCGTTCATTCGGATGATTATAAAAATAATCCACCACTTCCAATCGTTCATTAATAGCCACCGAATTTTTTAAAGGCAAAGCTAACCATCGTTTTAGCAAACGCGAGCCCATAGGTGTTTTGGTCTCGTCTATCACATCTACCAAACACTTTCCATTCTCATGATTCGAACCATATATCTCCAAATTGCGGATGGTAAATTTATCTAGCCATACATATTCTTCCTCATCAATTCTACCAACCCGTGTGATGTGTTTTAAACGATCGTGTTTGGTTTCATTGAGGTAATGCAAAATGGCACCACAACTGCAAATGGCTGTGTTCATTCCTTCTATACCAAATCCTTTTAATGAAGTAGTCTCAAATTGCTTGATGAGCGATTCAAATCCAAAATCGTATTTAAATGCCCAATCATCTAGCCCAAACGTATAAAACTTATCACCTAATAAATTGATCAATTCAGTTCGTTTGTTTTTTTCAAACAGGATCTCATTGGGCTTAAAATTCTGGATCAGTTTTTCAATGTAGGTAAAACTCCCCTCTGCCACTAAAAACAAACCGGTAGAGACATCCATAAAGGATACGCCTGCTTTATCTTTCTCAAAATGTATGGATGCTAAATAATTATTTTGTTGATGATTTAAAATCTTATCATTGAAACTTACCCCTGGCGTTACTAATTCTGTAATGCCTCGTTTTACAATTGTTTTAGTTAATTTCGGGTCTTCGAGTTGATCACAAATAGCTACACGGTATCCGGCGCGCACCAATTTAGGTAAATAAGAGTCTAATGAATGATGCGGAAAGCCTGCTAATTCAATATGTGTAGCAGCACCATTCGCGCGCTTAGTTAAAACAATACCAAGTATCTTTGCTGTTTTTACTGCATCTTCTCCAAACGTTTCGTAAAAATCGCCAACTCTAAACAATAGTATCGCATCCGGGTATTTCACCTTGATGCCATTGTACTGTTTCATTAAAGGGGTCTCTTTGTCTGCACTTTTCGCCATAATAGCCTAAATTACAGCAATACGCATAATTAGCCTCAACAAATTATAAACAAAAAACCCCAATCATTTGATCGGGGTTTTAATTAAACTTATGTTCTTTTAGCGGAATAAACTCACGTTACCTTTTTGCTCAAAAGGTTGATCATCTTTACCCGTAGCCTTAATAATGTAGAAGTAGGTTCCTGAAGGACATTCTTTTCCTTGAAGATTCTTACCATCCCAGGCAATGTTTCCAGTTTCGCTATTTACATTGTACACCAAATTTCCCCAACGGTCAAAGATGCTAGCTTCGATCAGCTTTAAATTAGTAGCTTTTAGTCTAAAGATATCATTTGATTTATCACCATTTGGTGTGAATACGTTCGGAATCTCTAACTTACCTGGCAGATCAACACGAATCACTTTCATCGCGCTATCCACACATGTTCCTTTGGTAGCAAATAACACCACACTGTATGTACCAGAGGTGTTGTATGTTGCTGATTGACCAACAGTGTTTAAAACTGTACTTGGTGTTACCACACCATTGCCAAAACTCCATAAGCAAATGATGCTACTAGCTCCTGTGCTGGTTGCACTCGTGTTCACAAAATTCACTGTTAGAGGCGCAAATCCTTGTAATTGACTAGCAGTAAAATCTGCTCTTAATTCGCCATTGATAGCTGAATAAGACTGGAAAGCCACACAACCATTTACGGTATTGGTAACAGCTAATTTATATAAACCTATTTTATTTGCTAATAAATTTCTTCCTGTTGGATTAGAGATCAATACATCCGGTGGAGCTGTCCAAGTATACGAATAAGCACCAACCGAAGGTGAAATAGCTGGAACAATCAACACTGTTGGATTGGTAGCACAATCTAATGTGAAGGAAGGTAACACGGCTAAATCAGGAGGTATTAGATCGGTAGCTACGTTATAAACAGCTGAGACCGTGCAACCATTCGTAATAGAAGTTGCAATTGCAGTATGACTGCCTGGTGCTGTAGAATTAAACGAAGAACCTCCTACACCCGGACCAACCGGAGGATACCACATGTAAGTTGGTACTAATGCACCTGCAATGAGTGTGGTTGTGATAGGCACGATCAATACATCCGGATTTTTACATGTTATTGCTGAATTTGTTAAGGCACTTACTGTAAAAGTTGGGATACGCAGATCCTGAAGGATCTGAACAGTTTTTGTTGCGCGACACAAATTATTATTATCAACTGCACCAACCGTAAATACACCAACGGAGGTAATATTTACAGATGAACTCGCAACAGCTGGATTAATATTTACCGTGACATTTGGTGTTGGATTAACGGAATTAGAAGGAATAGCCGGCACGGTCCATGTTACAGTTGCATTTACATTTGTACTTGTTCCTGTCAATTCCATGGAAGGTTCTTTACAACTCAAAATACTCAACGGTTGAATATAATCTACATTCGGTGCCATGGTATTTTGAATGATGCTTACGGATTGCGAAACAATACAAAGATTGGTTTGATCGCGCACGTAAACTACCCATGTTCCCGGAGTAGAAATATTGTTCTGGTTTGGATTTGCATTCCAACCTGGCGTTAATGTGCCAGGAGGAGGTGAAAAGAAATATTCTACCGGTGTATTAGGTGTTGGATCGGTTAACACATTTGTAACTTGCATACTGGTAACGCTTTTTGTTGAGCAACCAACAGTAAAATTACTTGGACTAGTCACGGTAAATGAAGGCACACCAAAAGAAGAACTTACTTGCACAGAAAAACAAGTGGTACATCCTGTTAAGTTGTTTGTTGAACAACCAGAATACACACCTGGATTACCAGGACATAAGATGTTTATGGTTCCTTGAGCCGGACCCACTGGTACACTGTTAGTACCTGCCACCTGATACCATTGTGTGGTAACATTTGGTCCCATATTACTAGTTAACGTAAAACAATTGGCCCCTGGTACACAGGTAATGGTAATAACTGTTGGAGTGATAGCAATAGTTGGTGATGCAAAATCTTGATAAACCGTAAAGGTTCGCGTCATCGTACAACCAGTAGAACTTGTTCCAACCACTTGTCCGGTGCACGGCGTGGTAAATGTTGCGCTAGACCCTGATAAGGTTCCGGTGCAACTTGGCATCCAAACATAGGTGAGCGGTACACCATTTGTAACACTGGTGGTTAATAATACACTTGGGTTATTACACGTAACTGTGTAGTTGTTTGAAGGATTATAGAGTGTAAATGAAGCTGGAGCCTGAATTGGGCCAACCGAAAAACTTGCCGTTGTTGTACAACTTCCGGTGGTGATCGAAACGTTTTGCATACCTGCTGCCAGGCCGCTTGCTGTGCCGCTATTTACAGGTGTAAAATTTGCTGGTGGGGGTGTCCAGGTAACTGTGTAATTCGGACTACCACTTGGGATAAACGATACATTGAGATTAACACTATTGGTAAGATTTGTACAGGTGCTATTCAGAACAACAGGATTAACCACAGGTTTCGGAAGCACCGTCACTGTTGAAACACCTGTCATTGTTATCACCGAATTATTTAAGGTATTGGTACCTGTTACATATAACGTATAATTTGTCGTAACCGATGGAGATACTGTAAATACGGGAATGGTAGAGGACTGATTAGTAGGTTGAATTGAATAAGTTGGATTCAGTAAGTTTGAATTATTCGTTAAAGAAATGGTTGCCACACTTCCTGCACAGATAACCGTGTTAGATGATACGATACTGCAATTAGTGGAACCTGTTCCACCTATTTGCGTAAATAAAATATCTTGTGGTTGGTTAGAGAAGTTTGTGATCAAAACCATGTAATATTGACCTACAACAGCACTCACAATGTTCAAGGTTTCTGTAGGACTCGATGAATAACTGCAATCCACGATATTAGTTGCTGTTAATGAGTTACATATTCCTGCCAAACTGTTGAACGGGCCCCAACAAATAAAATCAACATCCTGCGCCGCATTACCGTTAATTAAAATATCTAAATTACCTGCTTGGCTTATCTGAAGATAATACCATGCCGGGTTTGGTTGTGAGCCTAAACAGCCATAGTTTGGACCACTTTCAGCTGCCGGACCATTTACTGTTGCCGGAAACGTACCTCCAGAGGTACCACCCGCGCAAAAAGGCTGTGCTGAAGCACAACTGGTTTGGGAATTTGCTGTAAGAATAGTTGCTAAACTTAATATCAGCGTATAAAATATCTTTCTCATAATCTTCATGATAAAGATAACACAAAAATTAAACCAAAATTTGTTAAAACAAAAATCCCGACCTTATTTGCCGGGATTTTATCAAAATAGTTTGAACTTTATCGGAATATACTCACATTCCCCTTTTCCGTAAAACTTTGGTCGTCCTTTCCAACGGCTTTCAATACGTAAAAATAGGTTCCTGAAGGGCATTCTTTCCCTTGAAGATTCTTCCCATCCCATTCAATATTTCCTGTTTCGCTATTCACATTGTACACCATATTTCCCCAACGATCATAAATAGAAACCTCGATCTGTTTTAAATTCGTTGCACGCAATCTAAATACATCATTTTGCTTATCACCATTTGGGGTGAATACATTTGGAATCACCAATTTGCTTGGCAACTCAACGGTAATGATCTTCATGGCACTATCTCTGCAAGTACCTTTTGTAGCAAACAACATCACACTATAAGTTCCAGAGGTATTATAGGTTGCAGATTGATTTACGGTATTGAGAACAGTACTTGGCGTTACTACCCCATTTCCAAAGCTCCATAAACATAAAATACTGCTAGCACCGGTGCTGGTTGCACTTGTGTTATTGAAGTTAACGGTTAATGGTGCAAATCCTTGAGTTTGGCTTGGAATAAAATTAGCCGTTAACTCGCCATTTACTGTTTCGTACGACTGAACCGAATAACAACCATTTACCGTATTGGTAACTTTTACGCGATAAACACCCGTCATATTAGAGATCAAAACAGATGCGGTTAAATTAGAACTAACCGCACCTGCCGGCACTGTCCAAGAATATGTAAAGCCGGATGTTGTTCCGGTTATTGACGGGATCAATGCCACAGTTGGATTGTTCGAACAATCTAATGTAAACGGTCCACTAGCGCTTAAGGCAGGAGGAATGAGATCAGTACCTACATTATAAGTTGCTGTGGTAGTACAACCGTTTGTAATAGATGTGGCAATTGCGGTATGACTTCCAGGAGAGGTGGTGTTGAATGACGAACCACCCTGACCATTGCCTACCGGAGGATACCAGAAATATTGAGGTACTAATGCCCCCGCAATAACAGTTGTAGTGATCGGAACAATTACCACATCCGGATTGATACAATTGATCAGCGAATTACTTTGAGCACTGATCGTAAATATTGGCAATCGGATATCCTGCAATATCTGTACTGTTTTTGTTGCACGGCATAAATTATTATTGTCAACCGCACCAACAGTAAACACACCAACCGAAGTGATATTTGCAGTTGATCCTGCAGCTGCTTGATTAATGGTAACAGTTGTATTGGCAGTTGGGTTAACCGAGTTAGAAGGTATCGCAGGAACTGTCCAGGTAATGGTTGCATTCGGATTGGTGCTTATACCATTTAATACCATGGTCTGA
The DNA here is from genome assembly GCA_032358265.1 of Vaucheria bursata. Taxonomy (NCBI): domain Eukaryota; class Xanthophyceae; order Vaucheriales; family Vaucheriaceae; genus Vaucheria; species Vaucheria bursata. Next base: position 52,706 of record JAULBW010030932.1, read on the forward strand.
TCTTTACAAGTCAAAATACTTAACGGCTGAATGTAATCCACATTGGGTGTCATGATGTTCTGAATGATGCTGATCGATTGTGTGACCACACACAAATTAGTTTGATCGCGCACATAAATAACCCATACACCCGGTGTGGTAATTCCGTTTTGGTTTGGATTTGGTTGCCAACCTGGCGTTAATGTTCCGGGAGGTGGTGAGAAGAAATATTCTACAGGCAAGTTAGCCGGACTCGTTATTACCGTGCTCACCTGCATACTCGTAACACTTTTTGTTGAACAACCTACCGTAAAGTTACTAGGGCTGGTCACCGTAAATTGTGGCACACCTAAAGAGCTTGTAACAAGTACCGATTTTGTTGAAACACATCCTGTGATATTATTCTTTGACTCAAACCAATATACACCTGCTGGTCCGGGTTGAAACAAATTAATAGTACCCTGTGGCACTCCTACATATACTGTATTTGTTCCAGAAACTTGATACCAATTGGTTGTAACATTTGGCCCTAAGTTAGAAGTACCCGTAAAAGTGGATGCGGCAGTATTACACGTAACATTAACTACTGTGGGTGTTACTGCAACTGTTGGCGAAGTAAAATCTTGATAAACCACAAACGTTTCTGTGTGTGTGCAACCCGTAGAACTTGTACCTACAACCTGGCCAATACACCCTTGTGAAAAACTATAACTTGCGCCAACTGATGTTGATGAACATCCTGGAAACCAGGTAAAGGTAAGCGGTACACCATTTGTAACACTTGTAGTTAAAAGAACAACAGGGTTATTACATGTAACAGTATAATCATTTGTAGGGTTAACAATAACAAACGATGCTTGAACCGGAATTGGTGCCACCGTAAAACTTGCCGTATTGGTACAACCGTTAGCAGTGGTAATGGTGACATTATTAATTCCAGGCACTAATCCGGAAGCTGTGCTGCTGTTAACCGTGGTGATGGTACTTGGTGTTGGTGACCAGTTAACGGTATAATTTGGACTACCACTCGGATTAAAGGTGACATTTAAATTTGCACTATTTCCAGGGCTATTACAGTTGCCGTTTGTAACAATCGGACTCATATATGGTTTTGGAAATACGGTAACGTTTAAAGTAGCGCTAATAGTTTGTACTGCATTTGTAGCATTTGTTCCGGTAATATAAGTTGTATAAGTTGTAGTTACGGTTGGAGACACAGCAAATGTTCCAGTTGTGTTTACCAATGGCCCAGGAAAAACAGAGTACGTTGGATTCGCCAGATTGGCAAAATTAACCGGCGCAATACTGATCGAAGCACCTGGGCAGATCGCATAACTCGGATTACAATTTGGGTTACACGACAAACTAGAAGTGCCTAATGTTTGAAAACTCACTAAGGTATTTACTCCGCTGTAATTAGAGATGCAAATAATAAATTGCTGGCAGGCATTCACCGGTATAGGAGCTTCGTAATTACTCGGGTCACCACCCAAAGGCATATTGGCAGCCGAAGCAATTCCGGTTCCACCTGTAGATGATCCGTTCCAGTTACAACGAATTGGAGGCAAAGTGTTATTTAAGATCTGACTGCAGCTGGCTGGCGTATAAGGCCACATTGCCCAATCGTAAAATCCAGCTTGCGGATTTGCACTACTCAAAGCACCAAAAACAAACTCCAAACTTCCGGCGTTACCGCATGTTAGTAACAACCACTGTGGTTTTAATTCTCCTGAAAGCAAACAGCCTGCATTTGGCGGATTTGGATTTGTTTGCGGATTGCTAATAGTGGATGCTGTTGTCAGATCAATCACATTTCCAGGCCCCGATGTTGCATTGAACATAAAATTGGGAGTTGTACAAAGCGGTATCGCATCGATACAATCATCGTTTTGCCCATTTACAAAAACAGTTACAAAAACCAATAATAAACCTAATAAATACTTTCTCATGTGTATGTGTTTTAGCGTGTGATCAATTGATTTACCGATCCAAATAACTTATCGGTCTTTATGTTCGTGTATAAAACCTCTCCCTTGCTAGTAAACATTACATTTGTGTAATTCGCTTCATCTCCCATATCTGCATCTGAAGTAATAACTTTCTTTGTTTTTACAAAACCATCTTTGTTCATCTGTATCTCCGTTTGAATAGTGTTTACTACTTCAATACAAACCACGCCTCTTTTACCACCTTTCAATTTTGCATGTTCGTAAACTGTTGCTATTCGTTCTAATTCCTTTGTCACAGCCTTGTCAACCGCACCCTTCTTATTGGTAAAATTAACAACAAGCACTTTATCATTCAATACAAGATCGGGTTGCGATTTTTGTAATTGTTCAACAAGTTTACTGTACATTTCCTCTTGTGCGTGGTTGTATCCTGCAATCAGTAAACAAACAATGATCAATAATTTTTTAAAATTCATATGTCTTTTATAAGTTAGTTTTAATTCAGCTGGACAAAAAAAATCCCTACGTTTAAGGTAGGGATTTTTTATATTTCAAACAATTAATTCTATCTGAACAAGGTCACATTTCCTTTTACATCATAAGTCTCACCATCTTTACCGGTAGCCTTAATAATGTAGAAATAAGTACCTGAAGGACAATCTTTACCAGAAAGGTTTTTACCATCCCAAGCAATATTTCCAGTGCTGCTGTTCACATCATAAACTCTGTTACCCCAACGGTCAAAAATAACCGCTTGTACTTCGCTTAAGCTAGATGCAATTAAACGGAACGTATCATTTACTTTATCTCCATTTGGCGTGAACACGTTCGGAACTTCCATCTTACTTGGTACTTCCACAACAATGGTACGTACTTTAGATCCTGAACAAGTTCCTTTATTTACATTTAATAATACACTATAAGTACCTGGTGCAAGATAAGTAGCAGAAGGTGTAATAGTTGATGTACCATTTGTATAAGTATTGGTTAATACCGATCCATTACCAAAACTCCAGTTAGATACCATTGTTCCATTCGTAAACGTTGATGCACTGTTGTTAGCAAATGTTACTGCCAGTGGTGCAAAACCTTCGGTAGCACTTGGTGTAAAGTCAACACTTAAAGCTCCTTGAACTACATCAAACGCAGCAATAGACTTACAACCATTAATGGTGTTTGTAACAACTACACCATATTCACCTACCTTATTTCCAACGATCAATGAAGCTGTTGGATTAGAAACAAACACTCCAGCAGGGAATACATTCCAGTTATAAGTAAACCCAGTTGTTGTTCCCGTAATTACAGGGAAAATAGCTACCGTAGGATTAGTTGCACAATCTAAAGTATAAGTAGTTTCAGGATCCACCGCAGGAGGATTTAAATCAATACCTACATTGTAACTTGCTGATAATGTACAACCGTTAGTGATAGATGTTGCAATAGCAGTGTGGCTTCCTGATGAAGTAGTGTTGAATGATGAACCACCTGCTCCATTACCTACCGGTGGATACCAGAAGTATTGAGGAACTAATGCACCTGCTATTAATGTAGTAGTAACTGGTACAATCACAACATCCGGATTTGTACAGTTAATAACCGAGTTAGTTAATGCACTGATCGTGAAGATCGGTAAACGGATGTCCTGTAATATTTGTACAGTTTTAGTTGACTTACATAAGTTGTTGTTATCTACTGCACCAACTGTAAACACACCTACCGATGTAATATTCACCGATGAGTTTGCTACCGATGGATTAATTACCACCGTAGTTGTTGCTGTTGGTTGCACTGAATTTGAAGGGATCGCAGGAACAGTCCATGTTAAGATGGTATTTGAATTGCTGCTTACTCCTAATAATTCCATAGTTGGATTCTTACATGTTAATATTGGTAACGGTTGTAAAAAGTCAACATTTGGTGCAATTGTATTTTGTATGATACTGATCGATTGTGTTACCGAACATAAGTTGGTTTGATCGCGCACATAAATAACCCAAACACCTGGTGTAGTGATACCATTTTGGTTTGGATTTGGTTGCCATCCCGGAGTTAATGTTCCCGGAGGTGGTGAGAAGAAATATTCTACCGGTAAATTCGGTGGATCTGTTACCACAGCAGATACTTGCATGCTCGTAACGCTCTTTGTTGAACAACCTACTGTAAAGTTACTAGGGCTTGTTACCGTAAACTGCGGTACACCTAACGAACTTGTTACAAGTACCGATTTAGTGGTTACACATCCGGTAATATTATCCTTAGCTTCAAACCAATAGATACCTGGACTTCCCGGTTGGAATATATTGATCGTGCTTTGAGGAACGCCTACATAAACTGTGTTTGTACCCGATACTTGATACCAGTTGGTACTCACATTTGGTACTGCTGTACCAGTTGGACTTGTTCCTGTAAAAGTAGATGCTGCCACATTACAAGTGATATTCATAACCGTTGGGTTAATGATAGCCAATGGTGCATTGTAATTTTGTGCAATGGTAAAGTTAACTGATACGCTACAGCCCGATACCGGACTTTGACCTACCACTTGCCAGATACCTGCTTGAGATACGTTTGCTGATGGACCTGTTACAGTTCCACTTGAACTCGTCCATGTATAAGTTAATGGTCCGCTAAATGAACTAGCCGTCATGGTAATTGGTGTATTTAAACACGTTAACGTATAGTCGTTACCTGGTGAACCTACCGTAAAGGATGGGATCGCCAAAGGTGGATTGATGTTTACAACCTGACTGATCAAACAGCCGATGCCATCCGTTAATACGATCGTATGTGGGCCCGGTTGTAATGATCCCGTTGATAAAGTGTTTCCTGATACGTTTGTAGCCACCGTGCCCGTTGGGCCCGTTATGACGACACTCATTGGCGTGGCTCCTATCGTTAAGGTTCCTGTTAACGTTGCCACAGAGTTTGAACAACTTGGTTGTATTGGTGTTAAAATTAAGTTTGGTGCCGGTGTAATACTTACCGTAATGTTACGGATGATCGGTGCACATGATCCTGCTGGATTCATGATCGCATTTAACGTTCCGTTTACTGTTGAAATGATTGTTTGGTTAGTGAAAGAAGGCACTGTCCAGTTACCAGTGATACCAGGACCATTCCATGAATATGGACCTAAACCGCTAGGTAAAGTAATGGTTGCTCCAGCTGCACCACAAGTTGGTAAAGTGATACTTGCTGTACCTGCAGGGAAATTACTATTGTTACCAATAATGTTCATTGGGCTACATTGTGCATCAAAGTATGTATAACCAAAGTGACCACCATAAGGACAGTCAGAAACTAATACGTCGATGGTAATGTTTTGATTGATATAAGCAGTCAAATCTAATGTGTTTAATTTCCATTTATTGAAAACATTCACACCTGATTGAGAAACATAATTAGCACCGGTACCAACAACATAATATTGCATGGTGTTGGTGTTCGTACAAGCAGGGGTTGGCACAGAAACTGAGAAGTTAGGACAAGGCAATACTGAGTTAGTAGTTGCATTGGTTAAAATGATCTGCATCGATGGAGCATCGCAACAAGCGTGATCTGGATTAAACACCGAAATAAAAGCAAACTGGAACAAAGCATTGTTTGCAGTTACCGCAAATGTTTTTGACAATTTAGATACACTATTATGACTAGGGTTACCAACATTTGAATTGATACGGATAAAGTTATTACCGTACATGTTTTGCAAACCAGTTTGAGCATTTGTAGCAATACCAGGGTTGGCAGCACCAGAACCAAATACCGAGTAGATTTTATAAGTAGCACCAATAACCGGATCGGTTAAACCTCCAGGTACTGAAAATACTTGACACTCTTGCGGAGCGTTATTACAACATGTTAATGGATCTAAATTACAAACTGCGTTTGCACCCGATACCTGGCCGTAACCAACTGTCCAACCATTTACTTGGTTCGACGTGGTAACGTTACCAACACCTGACGGATCTTCGAAATCTTCGTTTACACAAGCAGGAGCAACCGCTACTTTTTTACCAAAATTTGGTAAGAAAAAGGTGTTAACCGGACGCTTGATGTTGTACTTTGAATTAATAAATTGTCTTTTTGCAGCTTCCATATAAACCGGAAATTCCGCTCCAAAACAATGATTCTGAAAAGCGGCTGCTTTTGCATTTGCCTCGTTGAAACCAGCTAAGGAATCACCATAGGTGAAGCTTTTTTGACCTAACATACTGCTAAACAGCACCATTAGAACAATAAAGCTTAGGGATTTTACATTCATTTTCTTCATTTTATTTATATTATTTATTTTCATACTAGGATTCAGGAATTGGTTTCAAACATCGTGCCAAAGATTGTTAAAAACAAAAATCCCCGCCATAAGCGAGGATTTTTTATTGTTAAAATTGTCTGGTATTATCTGAACAAGGTCACATTTCCTTTTACATCATAAGTCTCACCATCTTTACCGGTAGCCTTAATGATATAGAAATAAGTTCCCGGAGGACAATCTTTACCTGAAAGGTTTTTACCATCCCAAGCAATATTTCCTGTACTGCTGTTCACATCATAAACTCTGTTACCCCAACGGTCAAAAATAACCGCTTGTACTTCGCTTAAGCTAGATGCAATTAAACGGAACGTATCATTTACTTTATCTCCATTTGGCGTGAACACGTTCGGAACTTCCATCTTACTTGGTACTTCCACAACAATGGTACGTACTTTAGATCCTGAACAAGTTCCTTTATTTACATTTAATAATACACTATAAGTACCTGGTGCAAGATAAGTAGCAGAAGGTGTAATAGTTGATGTACCATTTGTATAAGTATTGGTTAATACCGATCCATTACCAAAACTCCAGTTAGATACCATTGTTCCATTCGTAAACGTTGATGCACTGTTGTTAGCAAATGTTACTGCCAGTGGTGCAAAACCTTCGGTAGCACTTGGTGTAAAGTCAACACTTAAAGCTCCTTGAACTACATCAAACGCAGCAATAGACTTACAACCATTAATGGTGTTTGTAACAACTACACCATATTCACCTACCTTATTTCCAACGATCAATGAAGCTGTTGGATTAGAAACAAACACTCCAGCAGGGAATACATTCCAGTTATAAGTAAACCCAGTTGTTGTTCCCGTAATTACAGGGAAAATAGCTACCGTAGGATTAGTTGCACAATCTAAAGTATAAGTAGTTTCAGGATCCACCGCAGGAGGATTTAAATCAATACCTACATTGTAACTTGCTGATAATGTACAACCGTTAGTGATAGATGTTGCAATAGCAGTGTGGCTTCCTGATGAAGTAGTGTTGAATGATGAACCACCTGCTCCATTACCTACCGGTGGATACCAGAAGTATTGAGGAACTAATGCACCTGCTATTAATGTAGTAGTAACTGGTACAATCACAACATCCGGATTTGTACAGTTAATAACCGAGTTAGTTAATGCACTGATCGTGAAGATCGGTAAACGGATGTCCTGTAATATTTGTACAGTTTTAGTTGACTTACATAAGTTGTTGTTATCTACTGCACCAACTGTAAACACACCTACCGATGTAATATTCACCGATGAGTTTGCTACCGATGGATTAATTACCACCGTAGTTGTTGCTGTTGGTTGCACTGAATTTGAAGGGATCGCAGGAACAGTCCATGTTAAGATGGTATTTGAATTGCTGCTTACTCCTAATAATTCCATAGTTGGATTCTTACATGTTAATATTGGTAACGGTTGTAAAAAGTCAACATTTGGTGCAATTGTATTTTGTATGATACTGATCGATTGTGTTACCGAACATAAGTTGGTTTGATCGCGCACATAAATAACCCAAACACCTGGTGTAGTGATACCATTTTGGTTTGGATTTGGTTGCCATCCCGGAGTTAATGTTCCCGGAGGTGGTGAGAAGAAATATTCTACCGGTAAATTCGGTGGATCTGTTACCACAGCAGATACTTGCATGCTCGTAACGCTCTTTGTTGAACAACCTACTGTAAAGTTACTAGGGCTTGTTACCGTAAACTGCGGTACACCTAACGAACTTGTTACAAGTACCGATTTAGTGGTTACACATCCGGTAATATTATCCTTAGCTTCAAACCAATAGATACCTGGACTTCCCGGTTGGAATATATTGATCGTGCTTTGAGGAACGCCTACATAAACTGTGTTTGTACCCGATACTTGATACCAGTTGGTACTCACATTTGGTACTGCTGTACCAGTTGGACTTGTTCCTGTAAAAGTAGATGCTGCCACATTACAAGTGATATTCATAACCGTTGGGTTAATGATAGCCAATGGTGCATTGTAATTTTGTGCAATGGTAAAGTTAACTGATACGCTACAGCCCGATACCGGACTTTGACCTACCACTTGCCAGATACCTGCTTGAGATACGTTTGCTGATGGACCTGTTACAGTTCCACTTGAACTCGTCCATGTATAAGTTAATGGTCCGCTAAATGAACTAGCCGTCATGGTAATTGGTGTATTTAAACACGTTAACGTATAGTCGTTACCTGGTGAACCTACCGTAAAGGATGGGATCGCCAAAGGTGGATTGATGTTTACAACCTGACTGATCAAACAGCCGATGCCATCCGTTAATACGATCGTATGTGGGCCCGGTTGTAATGATCCCGTTGATAAAGTGTTTCCTGATACGTTTGTAGCCACCGTGCCCGTTGGGCCCGTTATGACGACACTCATTGGCGTGGCCCCAACCGTTAAGGTTCCTGTTAACGTTGCCACAGAGTTTGAACAGCTTGGTTGAACCGGTGTTAAAATTAAATTTGGTGCCGGTGTAATACTTACGGTAATGTTACGGATGATCGGTGCACATGATCCAGCTGGATTCATGATCGCATTTAATGTTCCGTTTACTGTTGAAACAATCGTTTGATTCGTAAATGATGGTACAGTCCAGTTACCGGTGATACCAGGACCATTCCATGAATATGGACCTAAACCGCTAGGCAAAGTAATAGTTGCTCCAGCTGCACCGCAAGTTGGTAAAGTGAACTTGCTGTACCTGCAGGGAAACTACTATTGTTACCAATAATGTTCATTGGGCTACATTGTGCATCAAAATACACATAACCATAGTGACCGCCACCAGTACAATCAGAAGTGATGATATCAATGGTAATGTTTTGATTGATATAAGCAGTCAAATCTAATGTATTTAATTTCCATTTATTGAAGATCAAAGATCCGTTGCTACCATTATATGGTACGCCTGAACCTGCAACATAATAAGTTACAGGGGTTGTACCTGTACACTGCGAACTAGGTGCTGAAACTGAGAATGCAGGGCAAGATAAAACAGAGTTTGTTGTTGCATTGGTTAATTTGATCTGGAAAGCACCGGCATTACAACAATCGTGACCAGTAGAGAAAACTGAAATGAAAGCAAATTGGAACAAAGCATTGTTTGCAGTTACCGCAAATGTTTTCGATAACTTCTCCATGCTATAGTCATTCACATTATCATTAATACGAATAAAGTTATTACCAAACATATTTGGTATACCTAGTTGCGAATTGGTTGCAATGCCTGGATTAGCCGCACCTGAACCAAATACTGAATACAATTTATAAGTAGCTCCAATAACTGGATCTAAATATCCAGTTGCAGGTGCAGTTACCAAAAAAGATTCTGATGGGGGATTTGGACAGCAACCTAACAAGTTACACGCATCAGCTCCAGGGTTGGTAAATGGACTAACACTACCTCCATCACACGTCCAACCTGCAATTTGATTCGATACAGTAATTTGACCTTGAGTAGATGCTTCAAAATCCTCGTTTTGACAAGCAGGTGCTACTGCACTTTTTCCTTTATAGCTATTAGAAAGCATATAAGAGTATTTCACTCGCTTAATGCCGAATTTACTATCTACATAAGCTCTTTTTAAAGAATACATATGCACAGGGAATTCTGCACCAAAATATCCTTCCGACAAAGTAGCCCTTTTTGCAGCAGCTTCATCAAAACCCGCTAAGGAGTCACCAAAATTGTAACTTTTTTGGCCTAACATGGTGCTAAATAGCACCATTAGAACAATAAAGCTAATTGATCTTACATTCATTTTTTGCTTCATTTTATTTATATTTAATTGAGTATTACGAATCATTTAGGTGTAAAGAATTTACAAATTTCATGCCAAGTTACAATTTTTGTTAAAGAATGAAACTTTTTTTGAAATAAATTATCCGTATTTTTGGATTTTAACATTTGAATATGGAATTATTAAAAGATAAAGTGGCCCTTATTACAGGTGCAACACGAGGAATTGGTAAAGGAATAGCACTAAGTTTTGCTAAAAACGGCGCAAATGTGGCATTTACCTATGTAAGTTCAGAAGAAAAGGCATTGGCGCTTGAAAACGAGCTGATGAGTTTTGGGATCAAAGCAAAAGGCTATAAAAGTGATGCCGGTGATTTTAAGGCAGCAGATGACCTTGTTACAGCTGTTGTTGCTGAATTTGGAACGGTAGATGTTTTAGTGAACAATGCCGGTATTACCCGTGATACGCTTTTAATGCGCATGAGCGAGCAACAATGGGATGAAGTCATAAACGCTAATCTCAAGTCGGTTTTTAACTTAACCAAAGCCATTCAAAAACCGATGCTAAAAGCACGTAAAGGTTCTATCATTAATATGAGTTCGGTTGTAGGTGTAAAAGGTAATGCCGGACAAAGCAATTATGCGGCTTCTAAAGCAGGTATCATTGGTTTCACCAAATCCATTGCTATTGAATTGGGTTCGCGAAATATCCGTTGCAATGCTATTGCTCCGGGTTTTATTGAAACCGAAATGACAGGTGCTTTAGACGAGAAAGTGGTTCAACAATGGCGCGATAGCATTCCATTAAAAAGAGGTGGATCGGCTGAAGATGTTGCTAATTTAACTTTGTTTTTAGCAAGCGACATGAGCGGGTACATCACTGGTCAATGCATCAATATTTGCGGTGGCATGTTAACCTAATGATTAGCCTTCACCTTCATCTAAATTAATTTTTTTGATAAAGATTATTTCAGATACAGCTTGGTACATTTATATCCTGTGCGTAATAATTGGTATATTATTCGCATGGTTTTTATATACAAAAGAAAAAAGATCAGCTGAGATCCCTTCTGGTATCCGAAAAATCCTTTTTGCTTTCAGAATATTGAGTGTTTCACTTATCTGTTTATTGCTTACCCATCTGTTTTTAAAACGAGTGATCAATAAAACCGAAAAACCAATTATTCTGATAGCCGTTGATAATTCAAGTTCCATAACCGGCACAAAAGATAGCACACAGATCAAACAAAGCCTAAGTAGCGAGATCAAAAAATTATCAACGGGTCTGCAAAACAATTATGATGTGAGCCTTATGCTGTTTGGTGAAAAAACAAGATTGTCAGATAGCATAACCTTTCAAGATAAAGAAACAGATCTCAGTAATTTGTTCGCCGATATCAGCAATAATTATTCGGGAGTGAATATCGGTGCGCTCATTTTATTTTCAGATGGTATTTATAATAAAGGTTCAAATCCGGTATTCAACGCTGACAAATCTAAGTACCCGATATACACTGTAGCGCTGGGTGACACCATCTCTAAAAAAGATGTCCTCATCCAAAAGATAATTCATAATCAGGTGGCTTACCTTGGAAACCAATTTTCGTCGGAGATCACCATCAACGCAGTGAAATTTAGTGGGCAAGATTGTAAAGTAAGTTTGTACAAGAACAATGTAAAAAAAGCCGAACAAAATATTCGCTTCAATTCACAAAACCAAATCAGTACCGTTAATTTTATTTCAGAAGCAGATGCGGCCGGTATACAAAAATACACCGTTGTTGTAGACCCGCTCGAAGGAGAAACCAATCGCATCAATAATACACAATCATTTATTATAGATGTGATTGATAACCGCGATAAGATCCTTCTGGTTGCTAACTCACCTCATCCCGATATCGCTGCTATTAGTGATTGCATCGAAAGTATGAAGAATTATGAATTAACGATCGATGTGAATGAAAATGGTGCACGCTCATTAAAACCATATAGTTTAGTGATCATTCACGGATTTAGCGCTAATCATATCAAACTTTTGAATGAATGTATCGCCAATCAGATCCCTTATTTTCAAGTGAATCCCAGTTTAAAAACCGACCTGGAAGAAGTAAAAATCAAGAACACAATAGACCGACTAAATGATGCAGAGCCAGCCATCAATAACGCTTTTAGTTTATTTACGCTTTCAGACGCTCTTAAAAACACAATTAAACAATTTCCGGCAGTTAAAACACCATTTGGTAAATATGTTACACTAACAGGAGCACAAGTTTTGCTGCAACAACAAATAGGTGCGGTTACAACAAGTGACCCCGTGCTATTATTCAACGAATCAAAAGGCATTAAAAGCGCCGTGTTTATTGGTGATGGATTGTGGCGCTGGAAGCTACGCGACTTTCAAGAGAACAAGAACTTCAATTGCTTTAACGAATTACTAAGTAAAAGTATTCAGTTTTTATCAGTAAAAAGTGATAAGAGTTTTTTCAGACTTAGCACACAAAAAGTAATCAACGAAAATGAGGCGATCGAATTTAGCGCTGAACTCTATAACCGATCATACGAGCTTGTAAACGATCCCGATGTAAGCATTGCAATAAAAAACGCGGAGGGGAAGCTTTTCAACTACACCTTCAGCAAGTTCAACAAGGCATACAAGCTTAATGTTGGTTTCTTACCACCAGGAGAGTATACCTATGAAGCAAAGGTGAGCCTCGATAATTCGCTTCAGGTTAAAAAAGGTGTTTTGATCGTAAAACCGGTTGTTTCTGAAAAGATACACACCGTTGCCGATCATCATTTGTTAAATCAATTAAGCAAGATAACCGGTGGGAAATTATTCTATGAAAATCAATTGCAACTCATACAAAATGAGATCAACAAAAACGAACTCATTAAACCTGTAACCTATTCGCAAAACGAAACAACCGAACTCATTGATCTTAAACTTTTGTTTTTTGTGATCCTTACTTTCTTGGGTATAGAATGGTTTATAAGAAAATATTATGGGATGGTATAAGTTTTTCATAGCGAGCTTTATTGCTTTTGTTTTCGCATCATGTTCCTACAACACCATTGATGGCAATACCACTAATACCGTAACCGTTAAGTTGAATGCCAAATTTAGAATAAACTTAGCTGAAGATCATCGAACAGGCTTTACTTGGAGATTGGCCGACGACTATGATAAAACAGGCCTTGATCATTTTAATACGGTTTGGGAAGGGAATTCAAAAGGTGTGTTTTACTATTTTAAAGCCATAAAAAAAGGTGAAACTGTTTTAAATTTCACCTCCATTAATTATGACCAGATCAATGCCGTAAAAAGCATTAAAATTATAACAACCGATTAAGGTTGCTTCGCAGCATCAGGTTGCGGTTGAGCAGGAACTGGTGCTTGATCCGTTTTTCTTTCGTAAATGTAGATCAGGTTCTTCGAAACGGGTTTATAATTATTCAATCCCTCTCTCCAGATATATGAACTTTGCTGACCATCGATCATATCTACTAAACCAATCAGATTATACTTTTCGGTGATAAACTTATTTGCCCATTCAAACACATATTGATCGGCACCCGGTTGAACCAATAAGGAGAACGGATGATTAAAAAATACAAAATACTTTGGATTCGCTTTTTCCACATCTCTTGCAAACTCTCGCTGCCACTCCTTATGATACGGTGTATTATTAACTAATGCCGTAAAATACGCGAAGCGAGAAGGGCATTTCTTATGTGTGTAAAAATAGATCTGAGGCTCCGAACCTAATAAGATGATATTATCCTCAGGCTTTGTATTGGCATTAATAAAATTGGCGATTTCCATCGATTCCGGAAATGGATTGTTACCATAAACCGTTCTTAAAATTCGCTCATAGTTAGGATGGTAGTAATACGATTTTAAACCGGAAACATGGTTAAAGGTGAGAATTCCGAATATCGACAAATAAATATATTTGTAACGAACGCTGGTTAGATTAAAATACTTTTGAATCACCGCAATAACCGAATGGTAGGTTAAACCCGCCACCACTGCTAAGCCAGGAACCACTTGGATCCAGTAATGTCCGTAAAAGAAATAACCCGGTACGATCGTCATCATGGATGCTGCTAATAAAGTAAAACCAAAGATCTTATACTTCATATCTATTGGTTTCAATAAACAAATAGCTAAAGCCAATATACCATGCACCCAAAAGAATTTATGATTTTGCACGATCGCATCTCTCGAATACTCAAAATATTTCTTTCCTTCCTCAAATGGCATGCTGCTAATGTATGTTTTCGGATGCTCATATGCCCATAAGATCATTTCGTTGAAGGCACCTTTGGTATAAACAATATAGAACAAGATGGCAACGATTGATATTCCGCCAAGCGAAAAGCACGCGGCGTTGACAATAAATGTTTTGAGGTTCTTAGGTTTGGTAAAAATATAGTCGGTTAAAAGGATCAAACCACCCCATAAGGCCACAAATATACCATTGGTCTTGATCATCACTGCACAGCTTAATGCAATGCCCATGAGTAAATAATAATACCATTTACCATACAAGCGTGTTAACGAATAGAACAATAAACCCATACTGATAAAAAACGCAACGCCATGTTCTGACTGAACAGTAAAACCACTTAGGTTGGCGGTTAAGGATACAAAGGCAAATGTGGTAGCAGAAATCAAACCAGCGATAGGTGAAAACAAATTGCGTGAAGTAAAATAGATCATTAACAGGGTGAAAATATTCAGATACATAAAACCCGTATGCATTCCTTTAACTGTATCACCACAAATACTTACCATAAAGCCATAGAAATAGAAGATCCCCGGAAATTTGGCTTCAATAAAATCTTTGTAAGGTATTCCTCCTTCGATCACCAAGGTACCGAAATAACTGTAAATACCCTCATCACGTTCAAATGGGATCAGTAAGAAATTTGATCGGATACTGTAAACAATGTAAACAAGGAACAAAAGCAAGACGGTTGAAATGCGATCTTCCATTGAGAAATGAAATGTACGGCCCGCTATCGTAAATCCAGTATCTATTGGCTTTACGGCTGCTGCTGGTTTTTTTTCAATTATAACTTTTTTTGACATGCGTCTTATGCTTTAAGATTCGATTTTATAAATGAATAAGTGTTTTGAATTCCTTTCTTCAATTCTGTGAATTTAAAATCAGGATTACTTTTTTTGATCTTTGTATTATCAAGGTCAATTGCAGGATTATCACTTTTACGCGTTTCCTGATAAACCACTTCAAATTTTTCGTGAACGATATCTTTAATTCCGTTAATCAATTGATTGATGCTCACCGTATCATTAGAGGAAAGATTGTAGATGTGTGATTCGTTTATGTTTGCTTGAAGTGACGATGCCAGCAATTCGGCCACATCGTTAATATAGATGTAATTTCTGATCACTTCCCCATCGCCAAACACCACAATTCTTTTTTCTCGGATGATCTTTTCAAGAAATGTATTTATAGCTCCTAAGCCTTTTGAAGTGTCCTGCCCCTCGCCATAAACATTCGAAACGCGGTAAATATCATAATGCAAACCGTGTCGCGCTTCAAAATAATTCAAATAGTGCTCCATGGCCAATTTAGTGATACCATAAGGCGAAAACGGCATCTTCTCCGAATCCTCTCTTAGCTTATCACTCGATACACCGTAAATTGTTCCGGCACTTGAAACAAACACTATCTTTTTAACCTTCAGTGTAACTATACACTCCAAAAAATTAATGAACGGTAATAAATTCTTTTCCACTTCCAGTTTAGGGTCGTTCCAACTGGTTGTGGGTATAGATTCGGAAGCGAGGTAATAAACAAAATCAATTTCTGCGAACTGCTTCTTTAAAAGTTCTGTATTGTTCAGGTCGATCTGCTGATAAAAATGCTTCTCGTGATTAGCTGTGTATTCCGATCTTCCAAACAAATTCAAACTCACTTCAGGTATTTGAGATAAAGCATGAGTTAACTGCTTACCAATAAAACCATTTGCACCAATAACAGCAATGTTCTTTAAGCTCATACGTTAATGGTTTTTTCAATGATCACATAAGGTCTGTCGCGCACCTCATCGTATATACGCACAACATATTCGCCAATGATCCCAAGGCAAATTAAACTCAACGAACTGAAGAATGAAATAATGATAGCCAGTGTTGCAAATCCTTTTGCCTCTATTCCATGCGCCAAATAACCATATATCACCATAATGGAATATACAATGGCAAAGGCTAAGCCTATAAATCCTAAAATTGTGATGACGCGAATTGGCACAGATGAAAACGAAAATATGCCATCTAAAGCGATCTTCATTAACTTCTTGAAAGTATATCCCGACTCCCCTTCAATTCTCGCTGCACGCTCATATTCCACGCCTATTTGCTTAAAACCAACCCATGCTCTGATTCCTCTAAGAAATGGATTCTTTTCTTGCAACTTCAACATGTTTTCCACCACATGCTTTTTCATCACACAAAAATCACCACTATCCAAAGGGATCTTGGTATCACTTAAACTTTTTAAAATGCGATAGAAACTGTTGTAACTAAGTTTTTTTATGAATGATTCTTTCCGCTTTTTTCTTACGCCATAGGCTACATCATATCCTTCATCTAAATACTTGAAGAACATCGGAAGCAGTTCGGGCGGGTCTTGCAGGTCATCATCAATAATGGCCACATAATCACCGGTGCAATGTGCCAGGCCGGTTTTCACCGCTATCTGGTGTCCAAAATTGCGTGATAGTTTAATGCCTTTGATGTATGGATAAGTTGCGCATAATTCTTCGATCTTTCCGTAACTATTATCTTTACTGCCATCATCCACTAATACCAACTCTAAATTCCATTTCGATCTAATTCTTTCAGCATCAACTGATGCCAATAAATTTTTAATAAAACCGGAAGAATTATAGATGGGTACAATTATCGAAATTTTCTTATCCATTGGCTGTTTTTCTTAACTCCGCAATAAATTCACAAAGGTTAAAAATAATAAAAAATTAACTAAAAATTAAAAACATCTTTCGGATACTTGCATAATATCATATTTTATGAAAACTTAAGGCAATAATCTTAATTTTTAATATATTTGATAATTATTTATTTTCCATGAAAGTAGTCATTTTAGCAGGCGGTTTGGGCACCCGAATTACCGAAGAAACAACAATAAAACCTAAGCCAATGATCGAAATTGGCGGCAAGCCAATTATTTGGCATATCATGAAGATCTATTCAGAACATGGATTCAATGATTTTGTGGTATGTCTTGGTTACAAAGGCCATTTGATCAAAGAATATTTCATCAACTATTTTCTCTACAACTCCGATATTACTGTTGAGCTTGAAAAAAATGTTGTGGATGTTCACTTCACCAATTCTGAATCATTTAAAGTTACTTTAGTAGATACCGGCTTGGATACCAATACTGCAGGGCGTATCAAACGCATTCAAAAGCATGTGAAAGATGAAACATTCATGCTTACATACGGTGATGGTGTGGCAAACATTAACATCAAGGATCTCTTGAAATTCCATAAATCAAACAACAAATTAGCAACACTTACTTCCATTCAATTACCCGGCAGATTTGGGAATATTGAAACAACGGAAAGCGGTGTTGTAACTAAGTTTCAGGAAAAACCGGAAGGTGATGGTGTTTGGATCAACGGTGGATTTTTTGTTCTAGAACCTGGTATCTTCAAATATCTGGAGGGTGATATGGATAATGTTCAATGGGAGAAAAAACCATTGATCGACATCGCAAACGATGGCCAACTTTCTGCATACCGCCACGGTGGTTTCTGGAAATGTATGGATGCCATGCGTGATAAGATCGAATTAGAGGAACTGTGGGAATCGCAAAATGCACCTTGGAAAATATGGTAAACCTCTTTGGTGGTAAATATAAAGGCAAAACCATATTACTTACGGGTAACACTGGCTTTAAGGGTTCTTGGATGGCTCATTGGTTGACCAAAATGGGCGCGCATGTAATTGGTTTTTCAAAAGACATTCCTAGCGAACCAAGTCATTTTAAACTGTTAACAGATACCTACGCAGAGTTTATTCAAGGCGATGTGGCAGATATGCTGCACCTTGAAAAAGTTTTCGGAAAACATAGGATCGACCTCGTATTTCATTTAGCCGCACAATCACTTGTTCGTTACTCCTACAAACACACACTTGAAACGTTTCAAACCAATGTAATGGGCACAGCCAATATCATTGAGGCTTGCAAGCACCATTCATCAGTTAAAGGAGTTGTTATTGTAACCAGCGATAAGTGTTACGAAAATTTTGAAGATGATCGTCCGTATAACGAAAACGACCGCATGGGAGGATACGATCCATACAGCGCCTCTAAAGGTTGCGCTGAACTGGTGGTGAGTTCTTACCGTCGTTCTTTTTTCCCAATAAATGAATATGGCAAAAAACACCATTTTATTTTAGCAAGTGGAAGAGCAGGAAATGTGATTGGTGGTGGCGATTGGTCGGAAGACCGTTTAATACCCGATGTTGTTAAGAATGCGCACAAAGGTTCTTCTACTGAAATACGCAATCCTAAAGCTACTCGTCCTTGGCAGCATGTATTAGAGCCTATTTCGGGCTACTTGTTACTCGGGCAAAAAATATTAGAAGGCGATATTCGTGTTTCTGATGGCTGGAACTTTGGTCCGCAAAACAACGAAACGCTTTCGGTAAAAGAAGTGTTGGACAAAGCCATCACTATCTGGCCTGCCATTTCATTTGATACACCGCCGCAACACAATATCCCGCACGAAGCCAAATTATTGCGCTTAGATTGCACCAAGTCAAATTCACAACTACATTGGTACCCAGTTTGGAATACAGATGCCGCTATTGAAAATACAATAATTTGGTATAAAAATTACTATGAGAATGGCGTGCTGAACACAGAGGCTGATCTGAATAGTTACATCACCAAAGCAAAAGAACTAAATTACGTTTGGGCAAAATGATCTTTGAAGAAACAAAATTAAAAGGCGCATACGTCATTTCCTTACAAATGATCACAGATAACAGAGGTGGCTTTGCACGCACATTTTGTAAAAACGAATTCAAACAAATAGGGCATACGAAAGAATTTGTTCAGTTCAATCAATCATACAATACCCATAAAGGAACAATAAGAGGTATGCATTTTCAAATACCGCCCCATCAAGAGATCAAATTGATCCGCTGTGTAAGAGGTGCGGTTCTGGATGTGATCATTGACTTAAGAAAAGATTCGCCAACATTTTTACAGCATGTAGCGGTTGAGATCTCAGCAGAGAATAAAAAAATGATGTACGTTCCTGAAAACTTTGCACATGGTTTTCAAACTCTCGAAGACAATTCTGAACTCATCTATCACCACACGGAGTTTTATACCCCGCAGGCCGATTCGGGTATTAGACACAATGATCCGTCACTAGGTATCAAATGGAATTTACCACCGGTAATGGTTTCGGATAAGGATAATAATTATAAATTAATAGATAACAATTTTAAAGGCTTTTAATATGGAATGTCGCTTTTGTAAACACCCTGTAACTACTGAATTTGCAGACCTGATCAACAGTCCTGCTTCTAACTCTTATTTAACCAAAGAGCAATTAAACGAACCGGAAGTATTCTATCCGCTCAAAGTAATGGTGTGCGATAAATGTTTTTTAGTTCAGGTAGATGAATACAAAAAATCGGAAGATATCTTCAATGGGGATTATGCTTATTTCTCTTCCTTTTCTACAAGCTGGTTAGCGCATTGCAAAAAATACACCGAAATGATGATCGCGCGTTTTGGTTTCAATGAGAAATCGTTGGTAACCGAGATCGCTTCTAACGATGGTTATCTATTACAATATTTCAAAGAAAACAATGTACCCGTTTTAGGAATTGAGCCTACTGCAAACACAGCAGCAGTAGCCATTAAAAAAGGTATACCATCCGTAGTAGATTTTTTTGGTGTTCGTTTGGCAAAAAAATTAGTTGCCGAAGGAAAACAAACCGATCTTCTTTTAGGTAACAATGTTTTGGCGCATGTGCCGGATATCAACGACTTTGTTGGTGGTATGAGTTTGTTGCTAAAAGACAATGGCGTAATTACAATGGAATTTCCTCACTTATACCAATTGGTAAAAAACAATCAGTTCGATACCATCTATCACGAACACTTCTCATATCTCTCTTTTACTACGGTAAGCAAAATATTTGAAGCAAATGGTTTGGTGATGTTTGATGTGGAAGAAGTTCCAACTCATGGTGGATCATTACGCATTTTTGCAAAACATAAAAACGACGCTTCAAAACCGATCGGTGCAAATGTAGCTGCCATCTTATCGAAAGAAAAAGAAGCAGGTATGTTATCGATCGACTACTACAAGAACTTTCAAGTAAAGATCGAGAACATTAAAAACGACTTACTTGAATTTTTATTGAAGCAAAAACGTGCCGGTAAAAAAGTTGCTGCGTATGGAGCTGCTGCTAAAGGGAATACCTTGTTGAATTATTGCGGTATTAAAAACGATATGATCTCGTTTGTAGTTGATGCCAATCCGGCCAAGCAAAACAAATACTTGCCTGCAAGTCATATACCGGTTGTATTAGAAGAACGCATCAAACAAGATAAACCTGATTTCATCATCATTTTACCTTGGAATATTAAAGATGAGATCGTAAAACAACTGGATTATGTAAAGGCATGGGGATGCGAGTTTGTAGTGCCTATTCCTAAACTGGAGATTATTAAAAATTAAGTTATATTTGATTAGCAGATACCTTAACCTATTTATTGAAACATTGTATTGCCATGAAAAACAAAACGATCTATATTAACAAACCTTCTATCACGCCTTTAGAGATCAGCTATGTAAACGATGCGATCGCAACCGGCTGGGGTGAGAAATGTTACGATTATATTTACAAATTCGAGAAAACTTATTCCTCATACTTAAATGTAAAACACACCTTAGCCACCGCATCATGCACCGGCGCTATTCACCTCGCTTTAATGGCAATGGGTGTAAAAGCGGGTGACGAAGTAATTGTACCGGAGTTAACTTGGATCGCCAGTGTTGAACCTGTTTTATACATTGGTGCAAAACCTGTGTTTGTGGATGTGTTAAGAGATACTTGGTGTATTGATCCGCAAAAGATCAAAGCCGCTATTACCCCAAAAACAAAAGCTATCGTAGTTGTACATTTATATGGCAACATGTGCGAAATGGATGAGATCATGGCGATTGCTAAAGAACACAATATTATGGTTCTGGAAGATGCAGCGGAAGCTTTAGGTTCAGAATATAAAAACAAAAAAGCAGGTAGTATTGGTGACATGGGCGCTTTTTCGTTTCACGGTACCAAAACAATTTCTACCGGCGAAGGTGGTGCATTGGTTACAAACAACACTGACCTTTACGAACGCTCGAAAGTATTGAACGACCACGGTCGCGATCCAAAAGATCCGGAAAATAAAATGTTTTGGATGCGTAACTACGGTTACAAATACAAAATGTCGAATTTGGAAGCAGCCATGGGCCTTGCGCAAATTGAGCGTGTGGAAGAATTAGTGACCAGAAAACGTGAGATCTATTATTTATACAAAGAACTTTTAAAAGATATACCCGGACAAATAAATGCAGAGCAACCTTATGTAAAAAACAGTTGTTGGTTACCAACCTTTGTTTTTGATAAATCGTTGAACTTCGACCGCGAAGCTTTTTTCAAAGCCATGAGCAGTCGTAACATCAATAGCCGTCCGTTCTTTTACCCATTAACCAGTTTGCCAATGTTTGAGTCGAAGCCTGAAAACAAGGTTTCATATGACATTTATCCAAGAGCTGTTAATTTACCGAGCTATCATGATCTAACAAATGAAGAAGTGAAACTGGTAGCAGATACACTTATTGAATTCATTAAAGGAAGCAAAGCTTAATCTCGATCGAATAGTGTCAGTTAAAGAATATATCATTTGGGGAGCAACCGGTCAGGCATTAGTGATCGAGGAAGCACTGCATGGCTCAGAATATAAAGCTGTTGCCATTTTTGATAATTCAAATACAGTGCAATCACCTTTTGATGCAGTTCCGATCTTTCATGGTAAAGAGGGCTTTCTGAAATGGAAAGAAAAACAGAACTCATCAAACACCCACTTTGTAGTGGCTATTGGCGGGGGACGAGGATCAGATAGGGTTGAAATGCATGAATATTTAAAATCAAACGGATTAACTCCATTTAATGTAATTCACCCACGCGCTTACTTAGCTTATAACGCCTGCATTGGAGAAGGTGTTCAACTAATGGCTAATGCCACGGTTTGCGCACGTGCTGTTTTGCACAATGGTGTGATCATTAATACCTCAGCAAATGTAGATCACGAATGCATCTTACACAATGGCGTGCATATTGGTCCGGGTGCCAGCCTAGCGGGCTGTGTAGAAGTGGGTGAGAATAGTTTCATTGGAACAAATGCCACTGTATTGCCTCGCATTAAAATTGGTAAAAATGTGGTAATTGGTGCCGGTGCTGTAATTACCAAAAATATTCCCGATAATTGCACTGTGATCGGTAACCCAGGAAAAGAATTAATTAAAAATAATAAATAAGATAACCATGAATAATGAATTAGAAAAATTTGAAGCAGACAAGGTAAAAAATATTAAAGCCCTTGGTGACAATAAAGAACTTGTAAAAAAAGGTTTAGATTTTCTTGTATCAACTGCACCGTTAAAATATTCGTACCACTTCTCTTGGATGGGTCGCCCTATTATTGCGCTTCCACAAGATATGATCGCTATGCAGGAAATTATTTGGGATGTAAAACCAGACCTCATCATTGAAACAGGTGTAGCGCATGGTGGTTCTATTGTTTATTATGCATCCTTACTTGAATTAATTGGTGGAGACGGATTAGTGTTAGGTATTGATATTGATATCCGTAAACACAACCGTGATCTGATCGAAGCACATCCAATGATGAGGCGTATCAAATTACTCGAAGGTTCATCGGTAAGTAAAGAGATCGTTGATCAAGTAAAAGAAATTGCATCAAAACGTAAACGCATCATGGTTTGTTTAGATTCAAATCACACGCACGATCACGTTTTAGAAGAATTAAAATTATACGCTCCATTAACCACAGTTGGAAGCTACTGTGTAGTATTTGATACCGTTGTAGAAGATATGCCGGCGGATTGGGATTGGGGAATCAGACCATGGGGTGTTGGAAACAACCCTAAAACTGCGGTGTTCGAATACTTAAAATCAAATAACGATTTTGAGATCAACAAAAGCATTGACAACAAGATATTGATCAGTGTGGCGCCAGACGGCTTTTTAAAGCGTGTTAAGTAATTTATTGAATCAGGTAGCGAAATTAAAATAAGATGACAGAAGGACCTTTGGTAAGCATTTGCATGCCAATTTATAATGATGAAGATTATGTTGGAGAAGCTCTGTCTTCTGTTCTTAATCAAACATACAAAAACCTGGAAGTTGTTTTTTCGAATAACTGCTCTACCGATCGATCGGTGGAAGTGATCAATAGCTTTAACGATCCACGTGTAAAGATCTATACCAACGAAACCAATATTGGTGGTGCTAAGAATTTTGAAAAGGTTTTTAGTTACGCTACCGGTAAATACATGTCCTATCTTTCTTCTGATGATAAAATAGACCCTACTGCGATCGAGAAAGCAGTAAAGGTAATGGAAGATCCAAAAAATCAGGATGTGGTATTAGTGAACACGCACATTGGCATTATTGATAATTTAAGTAAGGAAGTATACGTGAAACGTTTTCCCTTTGGATCCGGCCGTATATCTTCTTATTGGGGCATACGCTCTAATTTCATCTATGGTTCAAATTGCATTGGCGAGCCAAACGGTTCGGTATGGCGACGCGATGCCTTTATGAAATTGCCTCGCCCCTTATTTGCCAATTCGGTATACTGGACAGGTGACTTGGATATGAAAATGGAATTGATGTTACAAGGAAACACCTATATGATTCCTGAACCACTTGGGAAATTTAGGGTATCTGTAGAATCGGGAAGTAATGCCAATTTAAGATTTCAAACCGCAAAACAATTCAGGCAATATGCGATGAATATTTACCTTGACAAACGTTACAACTTATCGTTTGGCTGGGTCATTCTCGGATCGATCTCTTCCTTTGTATTAATGATCGCCCGAAATATCTTTTACATGTTGTTTATTAAGAAAGACAAAAAGAGTTAACTATAGATCTCTTTTTTTGCAGCCAATAAGGTGTTCTTAATTAAGGAAGCAATGGTCATAGGCCCTACTCCACCCGGTACAGGTGTAATGTACGAACATTTAGGAGCTACTTCATCAAATTTTACATCACCAATTAATTTATAGCCGCTGGCTTTTGTAGGGTCATCCACACGATTGATACCCACATCTATTACAACAGCACCGGGTTTTACCATGTCTGCTGTCACAAAATTAGGTTTACCAATTGCGGCAATAATAATATCTGCGCTTAATGCAAATTCTTTTAAATTTTGAGTACGACTATGACAAAGGGTTACCGTGCAATTAGCTAAATTGGTGTTACGTGCCATTAAAATACTCATCGGGCTTCCAACAATATGACTGCGCCCTATAACTACGCAATGTTTTCCCTCTGTTTCAATTTTATAGCGTTCTAATAACTGAACAATACCAAATGGTGTTGCGCTCACATAGGTTGGTAAATTCAACACTAAGCGACCAACGTTAATGGGATGAAAACCATCCACATCTTTACTCGGACGTATGGCTTCAATAATTTTTTGTTCGGAGATATGACGTGGTAAAGGTAATTGTACAATGTATCCGTCAATATCATCATCGTTGTTCAATTCCTCTATTTTGTTCAATAGCTTTTGTTCTGAAACATACGCTTCAAATTTAATGAGCGTAGATTTAAAACCAACTTTTTCGCAGGTCTTAACTTTATTATTGACGTATGATTGAGAAGCCGGATCGTCACCAACCAATATGGCAGCCAAGTGTGGCTGTTTACCACCCTTTTCCATTATCTTTTTTACTTCAATCGAAATTTCTTCCTGAAGCTGTAATGATATTTTCTTTCCGTCTATTAATTCCATTTCTACAGTATTCTCAACTTTCTAAACTCGTCAACTTTCTAAACTTTCAAACCTAATTACATCTTTGGTCCACCACCAGGCATCTTCGGCATATTACGCATCAACTTCATCATGGCGTTCTTATCATTCATCATACGCATCATCTTGCGCGTTTCTTCAAACTGCTTCAATAATTTATTCACTTCCGTTACACCTTGTCCGCTGCCTTTTGCAATTCGTTGGCGACGTGAACCATTTAATAATTCAGGCTTAGAACGCTCTTCTGGCGTCATAGATGAAATGATCGCTTCAATACCTTTGAATGCATCGTCGTTGATATCTATATCCTTCACGGCCTTACCAACGCCCGGTATCATTCCAACAAGATCTTTCAGGTTACCCATTTTTTTGATCTGTTGCAATTGTGCTATAAAATCATTGAAATCAAATTTATTGCTGGCAATTTTCTTCGATAATTTTCGTGCTTCTTCTTCGTTAAATTGTTCCTGTGCGCGCTCTACTAAAGTTACCACGTCGCCCATTCCCAATATACGATCGGCCATACGCTCCGGATAGAATACATCAAGTGCTTCCATCTTTTCGCCGGTACCAATAAATTTGATCGGTTTGTTTACAATGCTCTTAATAGACAAGGCAGCTCCACCACGTGTATCACCATCTAATTTGGTTAATATCACACCATCAAAATCCAAACGGTCGTTAAATGCTTTAGCAGTATTTACGGCGTCTTGTCCGGTCATACTATCCACCACAAATAAAATTTCGTTTGGCTTAATCGCTTTCTTTAAATCAGCGATCTCATTCATCATGGCCTCATCAACCGCTAAACGGCCGGCGGTATCTATCAGCACAACGCTGTTGCCATTTTCCTTAGCTTGCTTCAAAGCAGCCTCTGCAATTTTTATCGGATTCTTTTCTTCTTTATTACTAAAAACATCTACCTCTATTTGCGCGCCTAACACATGTAATTGGTCTATCGCAGCCGGACGATATACGTCGCAAGCCACCATCAACGGTTTTTTTCCTTTTTTTGTTTTGAGGTAATACGCTAGTTTTCCGGTAAAGGTAGTTTTACCCGAACCTTGTAAACCACTCATTAAAATAATGGTAGGGTTACCCGCTAAATAAATATCTTCTTTGGTACCGCCCATCAAGGCAGCCAGCTCATCGTGCGCGATCTTAATTAATAACTGACCCGGTTGTACCGAGGTTAACACATTTTGACCAAATGCTTTTTCTTTAACGGTATCGGTAAACGCTTTTGCGACCTTGTAGTTAACGTCGGCATCCAGCAAAGCCTTGCGAACTTCTTTCAACGTTTCGGCAACGTTTATCTCTGTAATTTTGCCCTGACCTTTTAAGATCTTAAAGGCCCTATCTAATTTATCGCTTAAACTATCGAACATGTTGTTACTTTATTGGGTTTACAAAGATAAAAAATTGATTGAATTAAATTTATCAAAAAATAGAATAGTACATTTACCTTATGAATTCTTCACATATCCGTTTTATGGAACAGGCTCTTGCCCTTGCTCGAAAAGGTCTGGGTTCTGTATCGCCTAATCCAATGGTTGGCTGCGTGATAGTGAAAGATAATAAAATTGTTTCTGAAGGTTACCATCAAAAATACGGAGAAGCACATGCAGAAGTAAATGCGATCAAACATTTACCGAGTGATATTGACCCGGCAGAATGCACGTTATACGTGACCTTAGAGCCCTGCTCGCACTTTGGCAAAACACCTCCTTGCTCCGATCTGATCATTAGCAAAGGGTTTAAGAAGGTGGTGATATGTAATACAGATAGCAATCCATTGGTTGGCGGCAAAGGCATTGAAAAATTGCAGAAAGCCGGAATTGAAGTGGTAACGGGTATTTTAGAGAAAGAAGGCCGGTTTTTGAACCGACGATTTTTTACATTTCACGAAAAAAAACGTCCGTATATCATTTTAAAATGGGCGCAAACATCAGATGGTTTCATGAGTCGTATGCCAATTCCCGTAAACAAGGCAGATAACTGGATCACCGGCTCTGAAGCACAAAAAGCAGTACACCAAATGCGTTCAGAAGAAGATGCGATATTGGTAGGGAAAAACACAGTTTTAACTGATAATCCGGCGTTAACAACCCGTTTGGTGAGCGGAAAAAACCCTGTAAGACTAGTGATAGCTGAGGACTTAGCTTTCGACCCCACTTTAGCTATATTTAATGGAGAAGCCAAAACCCTTATTTTTAATGAAAAAGAGCGTAAAACGGCAGGAAATTGCGAGTGGATACAACTAAATTTAAAAGAGAATGGTTTAAGCCAGATCTTAGACTATTTACACCGGCAAAATATTGCCAGTTTGATCGTAGAAGGGGGTTACTTTACACTAAATAGCTTCTTAAAAAGTAATTTATGGGACGAAATGCATGTTTTTGAGAGCACAAATAAGGCATTTGGCACTGGTATCAAAGCTCCGGAAGTGGTTTTACCAACTGATTATCAATCTATTGGAGCTGATAAATACTTTATACGTTATGCAAACACAGCTTTTTAAAATAAATTGCTTTGTTTATTGCACTATTAAATTTTTGTTGTATATTTGCGTCCCTCAAAAAGGGAAAAATTAATTAGTAAGATTTAAGAAATCATGTCAAGAATTTGTCAATTAACCGGTAAAAAAGCGATGGGTGGCAACCACGTATCCTTTTCAAACACTAAAACTCGCCGTCAGTTCAAGGTAAATTTAAAGCGCAAGCGTTTTTTTGTACCGGAAACCAATGAGTGGGTAACATTACGTGTATCAACTTCAGCAATCAAGAATATTAATAAAAAAGGCATTTACGCTTGCTTAAAAGAAGCAAAAGCTAGCGGAACTTTAGCCTCTTAATTGAAATCATACCATGGCAAAGAAAGGTAATAGAATACAAGTTATTTTAGAGTGTACTGAACACAAAGAGAGCGGTAAACCCGGAACTTCTCGTTACATTACAACTAAAAACAAGAAGAATACAACTGAGCGTATTGAGTTAAAGAAATATAACTCTATTTTAAAACGCATGACAGTTCACAAAGAAATTAAATAACCATTAAAATAAGAAGAAATGGCTAAGAAAGTAGTTGCAACGTTAAAGACCGGTAAAGGAAAAGACTTTACGAAGGTTATTAAAATGGTGAAGTCGCCTAAAACAGGTTCGTACTCATTTAAAGAAGAAATTGTACACAACGATCATATTGCAGATTTTTTGAAATCTAAATAATATCGGGTTATATATACTCTTATTAAAATTCTTTCCGTTAACTTTGGAAAGAATTTTTTATTTCATACCTATTCCATCACACAACATAAATGAGTTTCTTTTCAAAAATATTCAGCAAAGAAAATAAAGAAAGTCTGGACCAAGGATTAACCAAAACTAAAGAAAGTTTTTTTGGTAAGATCACCAAGGCTATTGCTGGTAAAAGCACCATTGATGCCGATGTATTGGATAATTTGGAAGAGATCCTTATTAGCGGCGATGTAGGTGTTAAAACTACCATTAAGATCATTGAGCGCATTGAAGATCGAGTAAAGCGTGATAAATATGTAACCACTGCTGAACTCAACTCTGTATTAAAAGATGAAGTGGCTTCTGTTTTAGAAGAAAACAAGACCAATAAAAATTTAATTGATTTTAATTCGCCAATTACCCAAACACCATACGTGATATTAGTAGTAGGTGTAAATGGTGTTGGAAAAACAACTACCATTGGCAAAATGGCTTACCAATTTAAACAAGCTGGCAAAAGTGTTATTTTGGGCGCTGCTGATACATTTAGAGCTGCAGCCGTTGATCAATTAACCATTTGGAGCGAACGCGTAGGTGTGCCTATTGTAAGTCAAGGTATGGGAGCTGATCCTGCCAGTGTTGCTTTTGACACCTTAAGTAGTGCCAAATCAAAAAATGCGGATGTAGTGATCATTGATACCGCAGGACGTTTACATAATAAGATCAATTTAATGAATGAGTTAAGCAAGATCAAGAATGTGATGAAAAAGATCATTCCGGATGCGCCTCATGAAGTATTATTGGTATTAGACGGAAGTACCGGACAAAATGCCATTGAACAATGCAAACAATTTACTGCTGCTACCGATGTAACCGCATTGGCTGTAACAAAATTGGATGGAACTGCTAAAGGCGGCGTTGTTATTGGTATTTCAGATGAATTTAAAATACCGGTGAAGTATATTGGTGTTGGTGAAAAAATGACCGACCTGCAGATCTTTGACCCGAAAGAATTTGTAGATAGCCTTTTCAAACAATCTTAAAATAAAAAAGTCCGATCAATTGATCGGACTTTTTTTATAAGCCTATAAGTATTAAACAGTCATTATCTCTTTTTCCTTTTGTTGAATGTGTGCATCAATTTTCGAAACACTTCCATCTGTAAGTGTTTGAATTTTTGTTTCTGCATCTTTTCCTTCATCTTCAGGTAAACCCGCCTTCTGTAATTTCTTCACATTCTCGATCGCATCCTTTCTTACTGTTCTGATGGCGATCTTAGCATCTTCACCTAAAGAACGTGCTGTTTTAGTCAAATCCTTTCTTCTCTCCTCAGTTAAAGGCGGAACAACAATACGAATGATCACGCCATCGTTTTGCGGATTGAAACCTAAGTTTGCAGCTTGAATAGCTTTTTCAATTGGCGTTAACATGCTTTTTTCCCAAGGCTGAACAATAATTGTTCGGGCATCTTGTGTATTTACACTTGCGGTATTGCTTATAGTAACTTTGCTACCATAATAATCCACCATCACGTTTTCCAACATCGCAGGATTTGCCTTACCGGCACGCACCTTTGTTAATTCTAATTCTAAATGCTTGATCGACTTTTCCATCAGATCTTTAGCACCATCTAAAATTGTTTTTACGTCGCTCATTTTCTTTCTTTAATATCTACAAATTTACAATTTAAACTGCAACTACCGCTTTAATATGTGGATGCGGATCATAATTTTCCAGCGAGAAATCTTCG
Source organism: Vaucheria bursata (assembly GCA_032358265.1). Classification (NCBI taxonomy): domain Eukaryota; class Xanthophyceae; order Vaucheriales; family Vaucheriaceae; genus Vaucheria; species Vaucheria bursata. The sequence goes on from JAULBW010030932.1 coordinate 82,831, forward strand.
AATTTAAAATCAAAAACACTCTTCACATCCGGATTGATCTTCAATTGCGGCAAAGGCCTGAAATCGCGTGTTAATTGCAATTTTGCCTGCTCAATATGATTTGAGTACAAATGGGCATCGCCCAATGTGTGTATGAACTCGCCCGGTTTTAAACCACACACCTGCGCCACCATTAAGGTAAGTAAAGCGTAAGAGGCAATATTAAATGGCACACCTAAAAAAATATCGGCACTGCGTTGGTATAACTGACAACTTAATTTACCATCGGCCACATAAAACTGAAAAAAAGCGTGACATGGCGGTAACTTCATGTTCTCAATATCTGCTACATTCCATGCGCTAACAATTAATCGTCTTGAATCCGGTGTTTTTTTGATCATATCAATAACCTGAGTGATCTGGTCGATCTTACCACCATCACGTTTTGGCCAGTTACGCCATTGGTGGCCGTAAACGGGTCCCAGGTTGCCTTCCGAATCAGCCCATTCATCCCAAATACTTACACCGTTTTCCTTTAAATATTTAATATTGGTCTCGCCTTTTAAGAACCAAAGGAGCTCATGTATAATAGATTTTGTGTGCAATTTTTTTGTGGTTAGCAGCGGAAACCCTTCTGCCAGGTCAAATCGCATCTGATAGCCAAAAACACTAATGGTTCCAGTACCTGTGCGATCTTCTTTTTTCGCTCCAACTTCAAGCACATGCTTCATTAAATCGTGATACTGTTTCATGTTATTTTTGTGGTTTCTACAAAATTAAAAATCCTCCGGTAATATCTACCGGAGGATTTCTACATTTTTATAACAATCTGTTCTTATTTCAACAACGAAACGTGGCCTTTAAACTCTTTCTTACCTACTCCATTTCCACCAATCACTCTCACACTGTAAATGTATACACCTTCAGCTGCTTTTACGCCTTTGATGGTTCCATCCCAGCCTTTATTGATGTCTTTTGACGAATAAACCAAAGTACCCCATCTGTCAAAGATCTCCATTAAATATCCTTCTGATTTTAAACCTAAACCTTTAACATTGAATACATCGTTTATGTTATCATCATTTGGTGTAAAGGTGTTCGGAATAAACACATTCATATCTTCTTCAATGGTTACAATCTTAAATACGGTATCAATACAACCATGCTCGTTTCTCACTTCCAACATTACCGGGAATTTACCGTTGTTGTCATAGATCTTACTTGGTGTTCTGCTTGTAGAAGTATCAACTCCACCAACATTTGTACTGTTAGTCATCTGCCAGTTGTAGGTAAATGTGTTACCATGTCTGGTGGTTGGTAAAAATGTTACCTGATTGTTAGAAGTATTTGGCGTCTCTGGTGTCCAAGTGAAATCAGCACCTGGCTTATGATACACGGTGATAGGCGTTTGATAGTCGTAATAACTCTTGCAACCATTTTTACCTACAGTATAGATCTTTAAGTTATGCACGCCAGCTGGAACGCAAATGTTGATGCTATCGCCTTGAACAACTTGTCCGTTACCAAAATCGTATGTTACAGACTCAGCATTGTTTTGAGTACCTGTATTAAATAACATACATAAAGGTTCACACACATTGTTTTTTGGTAAACTTAAATTTGGAACAGGTGGTTGATTTACGGTTAAGGTAAAGCCTGTTTGAATCACATAATTAGGACAAGCGATGTCATATGCAGAAATATTATAAATGGTTGTACCTAAAGCTTCACCTGCCTGAACATTCCCAGTTGGATTGGTTACATAAATGGCAGGATTCCAGGTATACGCGTAGTTCTCGCTACCTTGAGCTGCACCTACCACAAATTGTACTTTATCACCTTTACAAACTGTACGATTGCTTGGAGTTAATGTAAATACGATCGGTGATAATACACGCACATTGATGCTATCATAGGTTTTGCAACCATTCAAATCAACTTCTAACACATAAATACCTGTGTTACTCGAATTCATAGATGGCACAAATAACGATTGCGTATTTGATGTGTAGCTAGTTGAGCCCCACCAGTTGTATGCTGTTGCGCCAGATGGACCAGATAAGAACAGGTCTTCGTTGCTACATGCTAATCTATCCGGACCTAAGTTAAATGGCATATAAGGTTTAACGATCAAATGTGTTTGACCTGTATTGAAGCAGGTTAAATTACCATTAGAGAAGGAAGCTGTTACCGTATAGATACCAGTCATTGTAGGCGTTAAATTTGTGAAAGTAATATTAGGCGAATTCATCGTGAACGTGTTTGGCCCACTCCATAAATAACTTAATGCATTGGGTGCATTTGCAGTTAAGGAAGCACCTTCATTTTCACAAACTGAAATTGTTGGGGTAACGGCCACGTTTGGTACACCAATCACATTGATCGGGTAAAACGAATTTGTTGAACACGACACAGTGCCTATAGAAAATATTGCATTCACCGAATAGTTACCGGCAGATACCGCTTGAATATTATTGATTGTGTTTTGTTGATTGGTTGAATTGAAACCGTTTGGTCCAAACCACTCATAACCTGCAGCTCCCAAGGCACTCGCCGAGAAGGTAGCTGTTGAGTTCTGACACACATTAGCTGTACCAAAAGCAGTAACCGGGTTCCGCGGAACAACAGACACATTGGATACTGCGTTAGAAGTACATATTAACGTTGTACTCGGACTCACATAATACGCCGTAACAGAATAATCACCGGCATGCATATTTGGATTTAAGTTATTGACGACGGGATTTTGCACTGTGGTATTTAAATTTGGCCCACTCCAACTATAGGATGTAGCGCCAACTGCATTTGCAGTTAGGGCTAAATTTGTTCCTTGACAGAGCGTAAAATTAGGCGTGACGACGAGCGGAGCGACGGGCACTACAGCGGCACTTGTGGTAGCAACTGCAGAACACACTACCGACGTGGAAGGCACTGAACCCGTGTAAGTAGTGGAAACAGTTAATGAATAGAAGCCTGTGGCCAATGGCATGGCATTGTTAATGGACGAACTTAAGGTATTTGCTGTAAACAAATTTGGTCCCGTCCAGGAATAAGTTGTATTTGCATTTGTACCTGTTGCAGCACCTCCAATAGTTAAAGTAGAGCCTTGACAAACCGGGCCATTGTTGGCAACAGAAGTTATTGTTGGATTTGCATTAACCTGAACGGTAACATTAGCAGTACTTGAACAGTTATTTGCATCACCTGTAAGTGTGTATATAGTTGTTGCGGTTGGTGTTACAGCCACTGAAGACGTGTTGATGTTTCCGGGCATCCAAGTATAGGTATTTGCACCACCACCAAAAATAGTAACACTTGCGCCGGCACAAACGTTAGTAGCAGAAGCTACTGTAGTAATGGTTGGTGTAGGACAGCAATTGTAATACATAAAAATACGGCCTATATTGAAGTTAACTTCCGACCAAATATTCGCCATGTTTTGTCCGGCTGAGATGCAGGCTTGCATTCCGCTTCTTCTGCAAACAGTAGGCTGTGCCATAATAGTTGTGGCAAAATTAGCACCATCATAACTATTGATACAGTTACCAGCACGTGCACCATAAATACCAATAATATCACCGGCATTCACAGCAATATTACAAGCAACAGTAGCATTTGGCGCTGCATTAGTGATCGAGAATAATTGAACAAATCCGTTCGTTACTCCAGGAAAAGCAGGAGGTGCGCCTGTAGTAAAACGTACCACACGAATATGCTGATTTTGACCATTTGCACCCGGTGCATCTGGTGGAATATAAAGTGCACAAATATTAAACGCAACCGGAGAGGTGAAGTGGTATCCCCTTACCATACTGCTAAAAGATGCGCTTTGAGGACCTATTGGCATCAAGGTTTGAGCATTTACAAAACCCAAAAAAGATAGGGCTAGAATTAGGTATTTAATTTTTCTCATGGTGCGAATATTAATATGCGTGAACAATTTCTTTACGTGATTTTAATGTTTCGATGATGATCGATGGATTTTTTTCCATCCATGTTTTCAATTTCTCCAAGTCAGAATCAATCACTTTTTTAGTGTTAGAGATCTTTGGGAAATTGTTTGATTCAATGATCGGCTGAACATCCTTGTTAGAAGCATTCGGCTTTACTTGTCGTTCAATTATTAACTTTTGTGCTGCATCAAACTCATACACATATCCGGTAACCGCATCAGATGGGATTGGTGTTTTAGTTGTTTGTGCACTCAAATCAGTGTGAATGATCGCACCTAAAAAAGAGAAGATAATAAGTGTTAGTTTTTTCATATTACAGTAAAATCTATAGTTGCTAAGTTAGCAATAAACAGGCTTGCTAAATCGATTTTTTGATAGGCCGTAACGCCTTTTTACCACTGTTTTTATTCTATTCACTCAAGCGGCAAAAACACCTAAATTATTTAATAGGTTTAATAGGGGGTTTTATCGCAAAATAAGCCTATTTGTCGCTAAAAAAAGGGATTCATCTACTCTATGCATCCATTTTCCGAACAAACATCTTTCTCAGGTTTATTTGCGAAACAAACTGATTTTATTTGTACAAAAAATAGCAGAACACTCATTCAATTTTTTTAGTGTATTCAAAAAAAAGACCGTCTAAATAGACGGTCTTTTTAACTTTAAAATGGTTAAGTTCTTATTTTAATAGAGATACGTGTCCTTTGAATTCTTTCTTGCCAACTCCATTTCCGCCAATCACTTTTACACTATAAATATAAACGCCATCAGCAGCTTTTACACCTTTTATCGTTCCATCCCATCCTTTGTTAATGTCTTTTGTAGAATAAACTAAAGTTCCCCATCGATCAAAAATATCCATTACGTATCCTTCTGTTTTTAATCCTAAACCTTTCACGTTAAATACATCATTGATGTTGTCATCATTTGGTGTAAAGGTATTAGGAATGTAAACTGTAAAATCTTCATCCACAATCACGATCTTAAATACGGTGTCAATGCATCCGTGCTCATTCATTACTTCCAACATTACCGGGAATTTACCATTGTTGTCGTAGATCTTAGTTGGGTTTTTAGCAGTAGATGTATCTACTCCACCAACATTTGTGCTGTTTGTAAATTGCCAATTATACGTGAATGTTTTTCCATGTTTAACCGAAGGAATAAACGTTACCTGATTATTTGATGTATTTGGTGAAGATGGATCCCATGTGAAATCGGCTCCAGGCTTGTGATAAACTACAATTGGAGTTTGATAATCATAGATACCCTTACAACCATTTTTTCCTACAGCATAGATCTTTAAATTATATTCTCCAGCAGGAACACAAATATTGATACTATCACCCTGAACTACGAGTCCGTTACCAAAATCGTATGTTACCGACTCGGCATTATTTCGAGTGCCTGTGTTAAACAGCATGCATAAAGGCTCACACACATTGTTTTTTGGTAAGCTTAAATTTGGAACCGGTGGTTGATTTACGGTTACCGTAAAGCCTGTTTGGATCACATAATTAGGGCAAGCAATATCGTATGCCGAAATATTATAGATCGTTGTTCCAAGTATTTCACCAGCTTGAACACTTCCAGTTGGATTAGTTACATAAATTGAAGGGTTCCAAGTATAGGCATAGTTCTCGCTACCTTGAGCGGCACCAACCACGAACTCAACTTTATCTCCTTTACAAACAGTGCGATTACTTGGTGTTAAGGTAAAGATGATCGGAGTCAATACACGCACATTGATGCTGTCATAGGTTTTGCAACCATTTAAGTCAACTTCTAGCACATAGATGCCGGTATTGCTTGGATTCATTGAAGGCACAAATAAAGACTGTGTGTTAGATGTGTAGCTTGTTGAACCCCACCAGTTGTATGCGGTTGCACCCGATGGGCCATTTAAGAAAAGATCTTCATTGCTACATGCTAACCTATCCGGACCTAGATTAAATGGTAAATTAGGTTTTACGATGAGATTTGTTTGACTTGTGTTATAGCACGTTAAATTACCATTAGAGAAAGATGCCGTAACTGTATAAATACCACTCATACTAGGAGTTAAATTCGCAAACATAATTGTAGGCGAATTCATCGTAAAGGTGTTTGGTCCATTCCATAAATAGGTCAACGCATTAGGAGCGTTGGCAGAGAAGGTTGCATTCTCGTGCTCACAAACAGCCACAGTAGGTATAACAGTGATATTTGGTACCTGTATCACATTAATTGGGTAATATGAATTGGTTGTGCAACTAACTGTTCCAATTGAAAAAATAGCATTCACTGAATAATTTCCGGCCGAAATCGGTTGAATATTTGTGATCGTATTTGCTTGATTAGTTGAACTAAATCCGTTTGGTCCAAACCATTCGTAACCAACAGCACTAGGTGCATTTGCCGAGAAAGTTGCAGTAGAATTTTGACACACGTTTGCTGTACCAAAGGCTATTACTGCATTTCGTGGTACCACCGATACATTAGCGATCGCACTTGCCGTGCAAACTAAAGTGGTATTTGGATTTGAGAAGGTTGTTGTGATCGTGTAATCACCATTATAAGAAGGATTTATATTGTTGATGTTTGGATTCAATAAACTGGATGCAAAATTATTTGGTCCACTCCACGTTATAAAAGCACCAGGTGCCGCTGTAGCGCCAAACAATAAATTACTGTTTTGACAAACTGTATAGAACGGCGTAACATTTAAAGAAGGGGAAATAACGATCACATTTGCTACAACAGTTGATGTACAGCCATTAGTGAACGATCCTACCACAGAATATTGGGATGTAGCGGTTGGCGTAACTGTTATCAAGGTACTGGTTTGTGCCGTGCTCCAAGTATAAGAAGTGGCACCAGATATAGTTAAACTCACTGTAGCTCCCGAACAAACGGCTGTAGAACTTTGTGTGATAGATAATACCGGGTGCACGGTGTTAGCCACAACTGCAAAAGTTTGAGACCCATTACACGTGCTGGTTGCCTCAGCAACAGATAATGTATAGGTTCCAGGCTGATTGATGTTTGCAATATTACTGCTGGAACTTATAATTCCAGGGCCGGTCCAAGTATAGGTGTACCCGGCAGGACCAGGATTTGCGGTAACTTGAGCAACCGGGTTGGTACAGGTTAAAATATTTGAAACCGTAAATGTTGGATTGATGATGTTACCGGAACCCGCAACTGTTGTTGTAATAACCGTACTTATTGGCGGGCAACCTGCCGAAACAATAGTACATGTATAAACACCAGGAGCAGTTACTGCAGCAACAGAACTATTTGCCGGGCCTTGAATTGCTGGGCCAGACCATGAATAAGTTACCGGAGCAACGGTAGTTGTTGCTATTACGTTTACACTGGTAACGCCACACGATAAAGTACCGTTGTTAGACGCAATAGCAGGTAATGTAGGGCAATCTGGGCATGATGCAAAATCACCAGGATGTGTGATGTTTGGTCCTGCTGAGAAATTAATAACTGTACCTGTTATTGGTCCAGCAAAAAAACCTGAAGTGTTACGAACATAAACAACACCATTAACAATAGCAAATCCACCGCCAGCACTCGTACTCGGCATACCAGTCATACTGTATTGGCATAATAAATTACCATTAGGATCATAGGTATTCATGTATTGATTTGGTAATTGACAACGAATAATTGACCAATTACCATTGCAATCTACTGCAACATCATATGGGCCACCACCTGCGAAGCTTGCCACTGTGGTGATTAAAACGGCATTACCTGAACCATTGTATCGGTAAACCTGACCCGTGCCTCCATTTAAACTGAACAAGAATCCACCACCTAAACCATGATTAACTGTAGGCAAAGTATGGCCTGTGTTCACCCAATTTGTTCCATTCCACCAATTTACCATTCCACCAATTGTTGTATAAAACGTTGGACTTGGAGCAGGTGCATTTATATTTGGGCCAAATGCCAAACCCGATCCTCCACCCGGGATACCCGTGTTTGATGGGTTTGTTGCACTAAGCGGCAAAGCTGGGTTATAGGCTTGAATTGGACTGGTGTGTAAATAGATCAAACCATTTGGGCAAGATCCCACTTGAGATCGAACAATGTTTACACTGAACATAAACGCAATAAGTAATGCAGTGATAGACTTTATCGAAATTTGATTATTCATGTAACTTTGTTTTTTAGTGTTTAATATGATTCTAGTGCCCAACACAAAGTTAATCTAATTCACGTTTTTTTAACTAATTTTAATAAACAACACAAAAGGCTTACTCATCATAAGGGCTTATTTACTCCTTATGAAAACTTAAATCGATTCAGTAATCTGGCGATTTGTAGCGATACAACAAAAAAGGCTACCATTTTGGTAGCCTTTTAGTTTTATTATTTAGATGTCTTTATTTCAATAATGACACGTGGCCCTTGAATTCTTTCTTACCAACTCCATTTCCACCGATCACACGCACGTTGTAAATATAAACTCCATCAGCACCCTTAACACCTTTTACAGTTCCGTCCCAACCTTTGTTGATGTCTTTAGTTGAATAAACCAAAGTACCCCATCTGTCAAAGATCTCCATTAAGTAACCTTCTGTTTTTAATCCTAAACCTTTTACATTGAATACATCATTGATGTTGTCATCGTTTGGTGTAAAGGTATTCGGAATGTATACATTCATATCTTCATCAATCACTACGATCTTGAAAATAGTATCAATACAACCATGCTCATTGGTTACTTCCAACATTACCGGGAATTTACCATTGTTGTCGTAGATCTTACTTGGTGTTCTAGTTGTAGATGTATCAACACCACCCACATTGGTGCTGTTGGTCATTTGCCAGTTGTATGTAAATGTAGTACCGTGTTTAGTTGTTGGTAAAAACGTTACCTGATTATTTGATGTATTTGGCGACTCTGGTGTCCATGAGAAATCTGCACCTGGTTTGTGGTAAACCACAATTGGTGTTTGATAATCATAGATACCTTTACAACCATTGTTTCCAACAGTATAGATCTTTAAATTATATTCTCCAGCCGGTACACAAATGTTGGTGCTATCACCCTGAACTACAAGTCCGTTACCAAAATCATAAGTTACCAATTCAGCATTGCTTTGAGTACCTGTGTTAAATAGCATGCATAAAGGTTCACACACATTGTTTTTTGGTAAGCTTAAATTTGGAACCGGCGGTTGATTTACGGTTACAGTAAAGCCTGTTTGGATCACATAATTAGGGCAAGCAATATCGTATGCCGAAATATTATAGATCGTTGTTCCAAGTATTTCACCAGCTTGAACACTTCCAGTTGGATTAGTTACATAAATAGAAGGGTTCCAAGTATAAGCATAGTTCTCGCTTCCTTGAGCAGCTCCAACAACGAACTCTACTTTATCTCCTTTACAAACAGTGCGATTACTTGGTGTTAATGTAAAGATGATCGGAGTTAATACGCGCACATTGATGCTGTCATAAGTTTTGCAACCATTTAAGTCAACTTCTAACACATAGATGCCGGTATTGCTTGGATTCATTGAAGGCACAAATAACGACTGTGTGTTAGATGTGTAGCTTGTAGAACCCCACCAGTTGTATGCTGTTGCACCAGAAGGTCCAGTTAATAAAAGATCTTCGTTGCTACATGCTAATCTATCCGGACCCAAGTTAAATGGAATGATAGGTTTAACAATTAAATGCGTTTGATTCGTATTAAAGCAAGTTAAATTACCATTAGAGAACGAAGCAGTAACAGTATAAATACCGCTCATGCTTGGCGTTAATGCCGTAAAAGTAAGGTTCGGCGAATTCATGGTGAATGTATTAGGACCACTCCACAAATATGTTAATGCATTTGGCGCACTTGCTGAGAAAGATGTTCCCTCGCGCTCACACACAACAATTGTTGGTGTTACAGCTACATTAGGAACAGGTATTACATTAATTGGATAGTAAGAGCTTGTAGTACAAGAAACAGTTCCAATTGTAAAAATGGCATTCACTGAATAGTTACCAGCAGAAACCATTTGAATGTTTGCGATGTTATTAATTTGATTCGTTGAATTGAAACCATTCGGACCAAACCATTCGTAACCAGCAGCTCCCACAGCACTTGCCGAGAAAGTAGCAGTTGAATTTTGACAAACGTTAGCAGTACCAAAAGCTGTTACCGGATTACGCGGAACAACTGACACATTGGATACAGCATTCGACGTACAGATCAATGTAGTAATAGGACTCACATAATACGCCGTAACAGAATAATCACCTGCGTGCATATTTGGATTTAAATTATTCACAACAGGATTTTGCACTGTAGTGTTTAAATTCGGCCCTGTCCAACTATAGGATGTAGCTCCAACCGCATTTGCCGTTAAGGCTAGATTCGTTCCTTGACAGAGTGTGAAATTCGGAGTGACCACCAGTGGTGCGACCGGAACAATTGCAGCGCTAGTTGTTGCAAAAGCAGAACAAGTAGCGGTTTGTGTATAAGGTGCCCCTGTATAGGTATTTGTTACCATTAATGTATAAAATCCACTGCTCACCGGCATCACATTATTGATACTTGTACTAAGTGTATTTGCAGAAAAAGCGTTTGGCCCAGTCCATGAATAAGTTGCAGTAGCGCTTGTGTTAGCGGTAGCATTTATATTTAACGTACTACCCTGACAAACCGGACCACTGTTGCTGATCGCCGTTATAGTTGGATTCGGGTAAACACGTACATCAATTGTACGAGTAATGATACATGCACCCTGTGGCTCAACTACCACCGTGTATATACCGGTTATACTGGGTTGAGCATTTGCAAATACAGGATTTTGAACCGTAGAAGAAAAACTATTTGGGCCAGTCCAAGTAAAGGTTGTTGCTGTAGTAGCAGTATGTACCACATTAAAATTAACTGTGCTACCTTGGCATTGTGGTGAGTTTACAGATGCTGTTGCACTTGGCATACCAGAAACAATACATGTATTACAAGTTGTTTGCCAATATAAACCCGCCATTACAATGTTGTAACAATCACCGCCCGAATTCATACCATATTGAAATACGCTTTGACCATTAGTAACAGGGGCAGCTGTTCCAGAAATAAAATCCCACCAGTTTTGGATCGCGTTTGGATACACGAAGTTATTGGTCGGATTGTTCATTTGCATGTTAAATGGACCTACATTCTGCATATCACTTACAATATATAAACCTTGAGCAAAGTTTGAAGCTGCACAAGAAGTAAATCCTGTAACGTTACCTTGTTGAGTTCCACCAATACCAACTTGACAACCATCACCAATCACAATGTGGCCAGTCCAAGTTTGAAGTGGGTCTCTATAAATGATCACCAATGAAGCACCATCCATATCCTGACCAGCAGTTGGAGGATTTGTAGGAAGACCGGAAATAGTGTAGTTACCATTACCTGCAATAATTGAAGTAACATCGGCACGCCAGTTTCTGGTTCCACCATAGCCCCAGCACTTATCCGAGTGTTGACCGATCATGGTCATAGGAAATATACCAGCTCCTAATGCAGGATTAATGATAGTTGCATTAATAGCAATGTTAGCTGCACTGCAACCACCTGTATATAAAAATGCTTTCTCAATAATTGCACATGGCGGAATACCGGTTACAGTAAATGTTGCAGGTTGTATAGCACCATTCAAAGGATTTCTACGTCCTAATCTTTTACTGGCTTGCACCCATCCTAAACCACATGCTGTATTTGAATAACTATTCGCAATAGTACCGTTACCATTCATAACAGTATTATTATTACCGCCACCTTTTGGATTACTGTTGTTGTTATTGTTTACAATACAAGTTGAACAAACTGTACCTGGAACCCAAGTTGGCATTGGCGTTACTTGTGATTTACCGGCGAAAAACATCACCACTAAAACTGCTATACTTAATATTCTTTTCATTTTATATATATTATTTGAATAATATCTCTATGCTAAATTAATTAATAATAAAGTAAATGTGTAAAATACTGCTAATTAATATCCGCATCTTACGGGTTAATAGTCAGAACTCACTCATTTGTCGTTAAACTCAGGTTGAATTTAACACTTAAAAACCGAATTTGCAAGTCAAATCATGGCAATAACTGCACAATTATAATGCTTTACAGTCATACATCATTTATCAAACAAATTATCGGATCTGGCACTTTTTTAACACAAAAAAAGGCTACCAAAATGGTAGCCTTTTCTAATAAAATTGGAAGAATTTTTTATTTCAATAACGATACATGTCCTTTGAATTCTTTCTTACCTACACCGTTTCCGCCAATAACGCGAACACTGTATATATAAACACCTTCAGATGCTTTTACTCCTTTGATCGTTCCATCCCAACCTTTGTTGATGTCTTTTGACGAATAAACCAAAGTACCCCATCTGTCAAAGATCTCCATTAAAAAGCCTTCAGTTTTTAATCCTAATCCTTTTACATTAAATACATCATTGATGTTGTCATCATTTGGTGTAAAGGTATTTGGAATAAACACATTCATATCTTCTTCAATAGTTACAATCTTAAATACCGTATCAATACAACCATGCTCATTTTTCACTTCTAACATTACCGGGAATTTACCGTTGTTGTCATAGATCTTGCTTGGGCTCTTAGTTGTTGATGTATCCACACCTCCAACATTAGTGCTGTTCGTCATTTGCCAGTTGTAGGTAAATGTGTTACCATGTCTTGTAGTTGGTAAAAATGTTACCTGATTATTTGAAGTGTTTGGTGTCTCCGGTGTCCAAGTGAAATCAGCACCTGGCTTGTGGTAAACCACAATTGGTGTTGGGTAATCATAGATACCTTTACAACCATTATTACCAACAGTATAGATCTTTAAGTTATGCTCACCAGCAGGTAAGCAAATATTGATACTATCACCTTGAACTACTTGCCCGTTACCAAAATCGTAAGTTACCAATTCAGCATTGTTTTGTGTGCCTGTATTAAATAACATACACAAAGGCTCACACACATTGTTTTTTGGTAAGCTTAAATTTGGAACCGGTGGTTGGTTTACGGTTACTGTAAAGCCTGTTTGAATCACAAAATTAGGGCAAGCAATATCGTATGCCGAAATATTATAGATCGTTGTACCCAATATCTCACCCGCTTGAACACTTCCGGTAGGATTAGTTACATAAATAGAAGGGTTCCAGGTATAAGCGTAGTTCTCGCTACCTTGAGCAGCACCAACTACAAATTCTACTTTATCACCTTTACAAACGGTACGATTGCTTGGTGTTAATGTAAATACGATAGGTGATAATACACGAACATTAATGCTGTCATATGTTTTGCAACCATTTAAGTCAACTTCTAACACATAGATGCCAGTGTTACTTGGATTCATTGAAGGCACAAATAACGACTGTGTGTTAGATGTGTAGCTTGTTGAACCCCACCAGTTGTATGCTGTTGCACCAGCTGGACCAGATAAGAAAAGATCTTCGTTGCTACACGCTAATCTATCCGGACCTAAGTTAAACGGTAGAATAGGTTTAACTATCAAATGAGTTTGATTGGTATTGAAGCAAGTTAAATTACCATTTGTGAACCCGGCCGTTACGGTGTAAATACCAGTCATCGTAGGGGTTAGATTGGTGAAAGTAATATTAGGTGAATTCATAGTGAAGGTGTTTGGCCCACTCCATAAATAACTAATTGCATTTGGTGCACTCGCTGAGAATGATGCTCCTTCGCGCTCACACACAATAACGGTTGGTGTTACAGCGATGTTAGGAACAGGTATCACATTGATAGGATAAAATGAACTAGTAGTACACGAAACAGTACCAATAGCGAAGATGGCATTAACCGAGTAGTTACCAGCAGAAACCATTTGAATATTATTGATCGTGTTTTGTTGATTAGTTGAATTAAACCCATTTGGACCAAACCACTCATAACCAGCAGCAGCCACAGCACTTGCAGAGAAAGTAGCAGTTGAGTTTTGACATACGTTAGCAGTACCAAAAGCAGTTACCGGATTACGTGGAACAACCGATACGTTAGATACAGCATTCGATGTACAGATCAATGTAGTAATAGGACTCACAAAATACGCCGTAACTGAATAATCACCAGAGTGCATATTTGGATTCAAATTATTTATGATCGGATTCTGAATAGTTGTATTCAAGTTCGGACCAGTCCAGCTATAAGATGATGCACCTACTGCATTAGCAGTTAATGCTAAATTAGAATTTTGACACAAGGTGAAGTTTGGTGTAACAACCAATGGTGAAATAGGTACAATGGCTGCACTCGTTGTAGCGATTGACGATGTACACGTAAGCGTTTGCGTATATGGTGCCGCGGTATAGGCATTGGTGGCCGTTATGGTATAAAAACCACTAGCCACGGGCATAACGTTTGTTATACTGGCACTCAAAGTATTTGCCGTAAAGTTATTTGGCCCTATCCAACTATACGTGGTAATTCCACTGGACGTTGAGGTAGCACCGATATTTAATGTTGTACCTTGACAGACAGGACCATTATTACTAATAGCCGTGATAGTTGGAGTTGAATAAACATTCACTAATAAAGTTGCAGTTGTAGGACAACCACCAGCAGAAAGAGTTACAGAATATACCCCGCTATTAGATTGCTGAGCAACCGCAATTAATGTACTTGATAATGCCGTGTTTGTTGTAGAAGGAACAATGTGTGAAAACCCACCTGGACCAGACCAAGTATAACTTAATGCACTGGTAGGCGATGAAGTTGCCACATTTAAATTTAATTGATTGCCATTACAAATAGGACCATTACTTGAAGCAGTAGCAGTAATAACGCCACTGATAACGATCACATTATAATCTTCCGTTTCTCCATAAGAATACATAGCACATGGGTCAATACCACCACCTGCAGTTGCATAAGCACAACGTACACGCATACGATAAGTACCCGGTGCTTGAGCACCTGGCACAGTAAAGTTCATTGGCGGATGAAATGCAGGACCTGCAACAGCACCTGCTGTAAAACAAACGCGCTCAGCAGGTAAATTAAACACACCATCACTATTCCAATCAATAAACACAGCATCACCCTGACCATATACGTTACCGTTTTGAACACTCATTGTGATCACAGAACCAGGAGTTACAACTAAATTATTTATGGTACTATTATAAAAATAATTTCTTGTTCCTATTGCCGGAAACGACTGAGCGTTGCAACCACTGTTATTATTCATAATGTCTTGGCAAGCACCGCTTGTTCTTACACTATTGATAAAGTCATTGATCCAATTACCAGGCGAATTAGACGGTCCACCTTGGTTGCAAGGCGTTGCCCATGCACCATAAGTTGGCATACAAAAAGGATTCGGGAGTAAACCAGCTTGCGAAAACAATTTTGTAGGTGCAAGCAATACCATTACCATGCAAACCAATACAATATTTTTCATGTTATTTCTCATTATCTTCTAATTTTCAAATTATTACTTTGCAATATAAAACAGATCCTTTGCAGGCTTAAGAACGATCACATCTTTAAAACCATCTAAAACAATGATGGTCTCTTCATTTTCTTTTCTTTGATTTTCAAAACGAGAAACATCAAAAACAGACTCATCAAAAGTTACCCCTTTTGATAAATGATTGCGTTTTACATAAAATGATTCTGAATAATACCACATTTCTTTTATGTATTGGTATTTATTAGCCTCTTTCCATTTTGGAAACTCTGCAGGACCTCCATGTTTTAATTCCATGTATGGTAAATATTTTTTCTCTTTAATCGGATCTAATTTTGCCTTACTCCAATCTTGTGAGAACGACATAAATGACATGCTCATAAGAACACCGAGAAGAAATAATTTAAAGCTTGTTTTCATTTTAACTGATTTTATAAAGCAAAGATAGATTAAGACCATCTGAAATCTTAATTTTTCAATCATTTATAAGTGACATTCACTCAAAAGTTAGAGCTAATAAAGTTGCTAATTTTAACATTTTAAAAGAAGATATGTGAAATTAAGTCTAACTAAATCGATTTAATTTATTGAGATCAAAACGCTACATTGTTAACATAATGATTTACAGTTAATTACAAAAAACTAGGGTAATTCTGCTTGAATGTAGCCTAAAAATCGATCTACTTCTTCAATTGTGTTGTGTTTTGAGAAACTGAATCGGAAAGTATTCCTGATTTCTTCATCACCTATTCCCATCGCTTTTAACACATGCGAAGGTTGTGCACTATCAGAACTACAAGCAGAACCGGTAGAAAAAGCAAATTTGGTCAACAATGATCTTACATTCAAAGTTTCCGGAAAAGTGATGTTTGATGTGGTGTATAATCGCTCGCGCGTAGTACCGTTGATGGTTAAACCTTTTACCTCCAGTAATTGATGTTCGAAATGATTTTTGATCTTTGAAATATGCGTGCTGATATCCCAATAATCACGCTGTGCTACTTCGCAGGCCTTTCCCAGTGCAACAATTCCAGGCACATTCAAGGTGCCTGAGCGTAAATTACTTTGATGACCTCCCCCTTCTATTTGAGCTTTCAAATTTACACGGGGATCTTTTCGGCGAATGTACAGCGCTCCTATTCCTTTTGGGCCGTGAAATTTATGTGCGCTCATTGCCATGCAATGGATGTTGTGTTCATTCACATCGCAACGCATCTTGCCAATATATTGTGTTGCATCCGTGAAAAAGATCACGTTCTTTTCCGCACAAAGTTGTCCTACCTTTTCAATGTCCTGCAACACACCAGTCTCATTATTAGCAGCCATAACTGATACTAAAATTGTTTTATCGGTAAAACTAGAACGCAGTTCATCCATATCGATGCGCCCTTCGCGATCAACATTTAAGTATGTGATTACAGCGCCTTTTTTTTCTAAGGCTTCACACACATCTAATACTGCTTTATGCTCGGTTTTAACGGTAATGATATGGTTACCATTTACACGATAAACTTCATAAATACCTTTTAAAGCTAAGTTAATGGATTCGGTTGATCCCGACGTAAAAACCAATTCGTTAGGTTCACAATTGATATAAGATGCTATCTGAAGCTTTGCCTTTTCCACTGCGGCTTCTGCTTGCCAACCATAATAGTGCAGTTTACTGGATGAATTACCATAACTGTTCGTAAAATAAGGCAACATGGCCTCTAACACTTCGTCATCAACACGTGTTGTTGCATTATTATCAAAATAAATTACCGAGCCGTTCATTTTATTCAACTAAATTTGTTACTCTTTTGTTCAAAGGTATAAATAAACATTATTTACTCCTCCATTTCATTGTTTTTATATGGGGGTTTTCGCCCATACTTGGTCGCTATATCACTGTTGATGCGTTTTCACTTGTATGGTACCGCATTCTTTTAACGGTGATGGTGATGTTTGCCTATATTAAAATCGCAAAGATCCAGTATAAGATCCCTACAAAAACCATCCTTCAACTTTCAGCCACAGGCATCATCATTTTAATTCACTGGCTTTGTTTTTATGGTGCTATCAAGGTCTCTAATGTATCTGTAACGATGGTATCATTTAGCACCGGCACTTTATTCAGTTCAATTATTGAACCCATTTTTTTTAAACGGCGTATACGCATCTATGAAGTGATCATAGGAGTTATCATCATGATAGGTATTGGTTTTATTTTTACGGTTGAAACAGAATATTGGCTTGGCATTACACTAGGCATTATTGCCGCCTTAACCGCTGCGTTTTTTGGCGTGATAAATGGCTTGATGATCAAAACAACTGAAGCTGCAGTGATCTCCTTTTACGAATTATTTGCGGCACTGATTGGACTGACACTTTACATGATCTCATCGGATCAGTTCACAACTGCATTCTTTAATCTCGATAATCCTTCTATGATCGGCATCACTATTCTTTCGCTTGTTTGTACGGTATTTCCTTTCATTGCATCGGTAAACTTAAATAAGTATTTGAGCCCATACACTCAGATCCTAACAGTAAATCTTGAAACAGTGTATGGCATTATTTGGGCCATTATTTTCTTTAATGAAAACAAGGAGTTAAGCGCCAGTTTCTACATCGGTGTAGTCATCATCTTATTCGCCGTTTTCTTAAACCCGATCATAAAAAGTCGTTTGGATAAATTAAAACAATAAGTAATTTTATTCTCCAATTAAATTCAATTTTTTTACTGAAATGAAGAAGAACCATTGTGCTGAATGCGGCGAAGAGATAAAAGGAAGAGCAGACAAGAAATTTTGCGATGACAGTTGCCGTAACAACTACAACAACAAACTCAACAGCGATGGAAATAATTTAGTTCGCAACATTAATAATGCTTTAAGAAAGAATAGACGAATCTTAAAACAAACATTAAAAAGAGAAGAACTCATAAAGCTAAGCAAACAAAAACTTGTGGATCAGCAGTTCAATTTCATGTACTTCACCAATATCATTCACACAAAAAACAATACAACGTACTACTACTGTTACGAATTTGGCTATTTACTTTTGGAGAATGATCAGGTATTGATCGTAAAAAAAAGAGAGAAGCCGAAAGAAAAAGAAAAACAAGGATAGTTATTTTAGCTTGCGACCCACTTCTCGCTCAGTATCACGCTTTTTAATGTCTGCACGCTTATCAAACTCCTTTTTACCTCTGCTCAATGCAATTTCTAATTTAGCAAACCCTTTATCCGTTAAGTATAAACGAACAGGTATGATGGTTAAACCCATATCTTTTACTTTCTTCAGTAGTTTATTCAGCTCTATCCGATTGAGTAACAATTTTCGCTCGCGAAGTGGCTCGTGATTATAAAAAGAAGCCTCCGAATATTCGGTAATGTGCATATTCTTTATATACAACTCGTCATTCTTAAAATAACAGTAACTGTCATTTAAGCCTGCCTTACCTTCCCGTATGGATTTGATCTCGGTTCCTTTTAAAACCAATCCGGCGGTAAACGTTTCTAAAAATTGATAATCAAATTTTGCCCGTCGGTTCTCTATATTGATCTTATTGCTTAATTTAGGCATAGTGTAAAATTAGTAATAATGTTAGACAGTACAATTAATTTAGTGAAAGCGGGCATTAATGACGTGGAGGTAATTGAAAAATTAGCCCATGTGATCTGGCACGAATATTACCCAAGCATCATTACGGTTGAGCAGATCAATTACATGTTGGAAAAAATGTACAACAAAGAAAGCCTGACCGAACAGATGACTAAAAAAAATGATGTATTCTATTTGATCCACATCAATCACGAACCACAAGGTTTCATTTCCATCACACATATTGGCGATAGTAATTACTTCCTCAATAAATTCTATATTCTGCAAACAACTGCTGCTAAAGGAAAAGGAACAAGAGCATTTAAACAATTACTCTCTATTTTACAACCAAACAGCATTTCATTAACTGTAAACCGTCAGAATTACAAATCCATCAATTTTTATTTTAAGAACGGTTTTGTGATTGAACGTGTGGCCGATTTTGATATTGGCAATAATTTTGTGATGAATGATTTTGTGATGGTTTGGAACAAGAATTCCTAAATAATCCCTACTTCCGACTGTTTTACCCAGCCCTCATTGCCATTATCCAGCTTAATGAGCACCCAATCGCTGTTCGCTTCCACTACACGCACTTTTGTACCCTCGTGTAAGCTAAACTTCATGGTTCCAGCAGCATTTGGCTCATTGGTTATCTTTACCTCTTTCAGTAAAATAATGGCAAACTTATTCTCCTTTTTACTGTTTAAAGCCGAATTTCCGAACAAATAAACAATCACCAGTGTAATTACCGTTAATACCGAAAACACAAAAGCGATCCGCTTTACAATAATTACCTGCGAATTAACAAACACAAAAAACAACACACACACGGCAAATGATATTACAATAGAAAGCCATGCCCATGTATCTGTTGTTACTACATTTACAATATTTGATCGCACGGCATTAATGAAAAAATTCTCCTTCGCGTCAATTTTATCAATTGTTTTTGCAGAAGCTATTCCCAAATTGATCTGAATATCCTTGTCATTTGGATTTACTTTGCGCGCTAATTCGTAATAATAAATGGCATAACCCAGATCTTTATTGCGGTAATACGAATTCCCAAGATTAAAATACAATTCATACGATTTATTGCCCTCAGTGATCAGTTGCTGATAACAGGTGATCGCCTCTTTGTAATTCTTATTATCATAGGCCTTCTCTGCCTTTTGCAACAGGTCGTTTGAAAAGGTTTGATGGATCAAGCCTAGAAAAAACACAAGTATGATGCCTATTCGTTTCATGCTTTTTTTGTATTGAGTTCTTCTTCTATACCGCTTATCAAATTCACTGTATCATCATACACTTCCTTTAAATTACCACTTACTGCACCTGGTGCATATTTTGCATACTCACTCGTTTCAATTGTTTTAAGCAATTTGGCGATCTTTAAAACATCCACAGCTTTTGCAGTTAATTGCTTATTTACCTCATCACGCGATACTTCTGCCAAAGGAATATTTAACTTGTTGCTGAGGTAATGATTAATGGCCATTAAAATTTCTGTGTAAAAGTCATCCTTCTTATTCTCATTCATTAATTTTTCGGCATGTATCAACTGCTTCCTAGCAACCTTGGCAGCCTTTCGCTCACGCACAGCAACTTGATTACTGTTATTTTGCACATATTTACTTCTAACGCCCAAAGCCACTCCCAGTAGTACAAAAGGCAAAATCAGCAATAACACATGCGTGAAAGAATTAAAAAATTCACCATTTGTTTTCGTTAAATTAAAATCGCCTTTCTTAATATAACGTATATCGTTTTCTGTTTCCTTAACTTCGTTTTTAGGGTTATATACCTGAGCACCGGCACTGTTAGGATCAGGAGCTAATACCGATATATGAATGTTTGGTGACGGTATGGTAATGTATTTCTTTGAATCTAAATTAAAATACGAAAAATCCAATCCATTCAGATCGAACTCACCTTGCTCGCGCGGAATGATCAGATAATCAAATGTTTTAGAATTGTTGCCATCAGCCACCTTTGGCTCATATGTTTCAAACGACTCCGGTAAACTTAATTTCGGGGCATCTATCAATTTAATATTTCCCTTACCTGAAATGGTGATCTTTAAATTAAACGCATCGTTTGCTTTTACAGTTTGTTTGCTGGTTTCGGCCTTGTAACTAAAATTACCTACCGCACCATTAAAACTCACCGGTCTGCCATCTGCCGGGAGATCCATAACATCCAAACTGATCACCTTGCTTTTCACCTTTACTGCAACATCCTCATAACCACTTGTGCCAAAGAACTGCTCGAAAATATTTCGTGGCTTGGCATTGCTTTGTTTACGAACTATCACATCTCCTTCGATCGCACTGATCTTTATCTTTCCGATCTTATTTGGCGAAGCAATATGCCTGAACAACTCATAGGTGTAATAATTTACACCATTCACATTTTCCACTACTTGCTGATTACCGCTTGTTGATGGTAAGGTTTGCGACCAAAAACCTTCATAATTCGGAGTGAATTTTTGAAATCCTAACATTTGGTGACGCGAATAGAATTTTTGAGATATGATCACCTGCTCACCTAAATAACATTTTTGTTTACTTAAAACTGTTTGCACAAATACATCCGAGCCGTCTGTTTTTACATTACCGCCAGAACTTGCTCCCTGCTGCGCCCCTGCACTGCCTTTTGAAGCTTCAATGGTAATGGCTTCTGTTGTTAATTTTTTGCCTCCGGAAGTAATGGTTGCAGGACCAATAACCAATTTACCTTCTCGCTTAGGTATCAAAATATAGGTGAGGGTGATATTTTGAGAAACAGCACCATTAATAACCTGAACACTTGAGCTTTGATTAGGGCCTCCTGCAATATCAAAATCTTTAAAATTAGGTGGGGTAAAGTCAGATGCACTGGCATTGATCACAAAGGCCAACTCAAACATTTGGCCAACTTGCACGTTTTTAGAACCTACCTGAGCATAAAACTTTTGGGCAACAGCAGTAAAACCAAATACAGCCACCAAAGCGAAGGCTAATAAAAGTTTTATGTGATGACTACGTTTCATGAATTCAATTTACGTGTTATATCTCTTATGTTATAAAAATCAAGCGTTAAAAATATCTAATTTACCAATCCTTATCCGGGTCCGATTTTGAAGCATCATCCTGCTTCTGTTTCCTCTTATCCTGATTCTTTTTCTCAGCATTCATAAGTGCTTTCAACAAGCGTTCTGCATCTTCTTTACTGATCTGTTGCTTTTGCTGCTGTTGTTGCTGTTGCTGGTTCTGATCTTGTTTCTGATCCTGTCCGCCCCCACCTTTGTTTTGTTTAGGTGGTTTATTTTTTAACGCATAAGCTAGATTATAGCGTGTCTCCTCATCTTTCGGATCAAACTTCAATGCTTTTTTGTAGGCTGTAATAGCTTGCTCATAATCCTTCTTTTGCAAATAACAATTTCCAATGTTATGCCAGGCACGGTGCAAAGTATCCTTATCCGAAACAGTGTTGGCAACAACCGCAAAGTTTTGTGCCGCTTCTTCAAATACCAGGTTAGCTAATGAATCAGGACTAACTTTTTTA
This sequence comes from Vaucheria bursata, assembly GCA_032358265.1. NCBI lineage: Eukaryota > Xanthophyceae > Vaucheriales > Vaucheriaceae > Vaucheria > Vaucheria bursata. The sequence goes on from JAULBW010030932.1 coordinate 105,334, forward strand.
TTACCTTGTAAAATCGGTTCTTTGGTGGCTTTAATTTCTAATCCGTTTTTGTATAACGAATTTCCCAAATTAAAATTTGCTTTGTAGTTCTTTGCATTGATCTTTAATGCTTCGCGATAGGCAAACGAGGATTGAACATAATTTGAATCGTGATAAAAATTATTGCCTTCAAAGACCATCTTTGCATCCTTCTGACCAAGCACCTCTGCAGCAAGCAAAACCAGGATCAACAAAGTGCCTGTTCGAAACAAAACACGATTGTTTTGACTTACGAATACCTGATCAAAATTTATCCTCACACTACTTCGTAACATTTCCAAAAAGATTTAATTTTTTAAACCATTCGCTTACACGCTCACTGATAAAGAATTCGATCACAAATAACAATAACGATAAGCCTAAGAACCATTGAAACTGATCCTCATAATCGGTAAACATCTTGGTGTCGATCTTTGATTTTTCCAATTCATCCACCTTGCTTAAAATTGCTTTTATACCCAGATCGCTTTGACTTGCCTGAACATAAACACCATTACCTTTAGCTGCAATTTGCTTTAAGATATCGGCATTCAACTTCGTTACAACGGTTTCGCCGGCTTTATTCTTGCGATACCCGCGTACAACACCATTTTCCATAAGAGGTATAGGTACACCGCTTTCCGAACCAATTCCAATGGTGTTGATCATGATGCCCGCCTTACCGGCTTCTTCAGCTGCCTGCACTGCCTCTATCTCGTGATTCTCTCCATCTGTAATTAAAATAATTGCCTTGTTCTTTCCTTCATCTTTACCAAAAGACTCCATCGCCTTATTGATCGCAGCACCTATATTGGTTCCTTGTACAGGTACCATTTTTGTATTGATAGATGATAAAAATAATTTAGCTGAACTATAATCACTGGTGATTGGCAACTGAACATAAGCTTCTCCTGCAAAGATCACTAAACCTAAACGATCACCCTCGAGACCATCGATCATTTTTTCCAAAGCATATTTAGCGCGTTCTAAACGATTAGGCGTAAGATCTTGTGCCAGCATACTGTTACTTACGTCCAAACACACAATCAGATCGGCACCTTCTCGTTTCACCTCCGTTAACTTACTTCCTGTTTGCAAATTACAGATTGCCAAGATCAAACTACTGAATGCCAAGCAAAACAAAATGATCTTCACAATGCGCTTTCGATTACTTGAATAAGGTAATAGATCCTTTACCAGTTTCTTATCACCCAAACGTTTGAGGCGCGTTTTGCGATAAGAAAAGTATGCCAATGCCAATAGCACAAACAGGCCAATTGCAATAAAGCCGTAAAAGTAAATGGTATGTTCAAACTTATACATTATGGAATACTTCTAAATACGGTATACTTTAAAACAAACTCTATCAATAACAACAAAGCGGCAATCAAAGCAAAGGGCAAAAAGTGCTCAGCTTTATTTGTAAAACTCTTTTCGCTGGTAATGGTTTTCTCCATTTTATCGATCTCCTTCGAAATGGTCACTAAACTTTCTTTATTCGTGGCTCTAAAATATTTCCCGCCCGTCATGTTAGAGATATCAGTCATTACTTTTTCATCGATTTCCACATCTACATAATCATACTCATACTCACCTGGAGCGTAAATAGCAACTGGTTGCAGTGCCTTACCTTTTGATCCTACACCAATGCAATACACGCGCACGCCAAATGTTTTTGCCAACTCACCGGCAGTTAATGGTGCTACTTCGCCCATGTTGCTAACACCATCACTAATCAAGATCACTACTTTGCTTTTTGCTTTACTTTCTTTGATACGCGCTACAGCTCCTGCCAAACCTAAACCAATAGCGGTTCCTTGATCCAGCATACCAGCCTTTACTTGCGCAAACATGTTCTTTAATATTTTATGATCACTCGTTATTGGGCATTGTGTAAATACTTCGCCCCCAAATAAAACTAATCCAATTCGGTCGTTAGAACGCGCTTCTATAAAATCTAACAATACATCTTTTGCCACTTCCATTCGATTTGGCTTAAAGTCTTTTGCCAACATGGATAATGAAACGTCAACACTCAATACAATATCTATTCCTTCTGTTTTCGAATCTTTCCAACTGCTGCGCGATTGAGGTCGTGCAATAGCAGCCACTATAAATACAAATGCCAGAATGCGAAACACAAATAACACGTGTCTGAAACGTGCCTTGAAAGATGGCTTAATGCCTTGTAAAAGTGTGAACGAAGAGAAATTTACTTCCCCTTCCAGTTTTTTCAAACGCCACAGATACCATGCTATCATTACTGGTATGATGAGCAAAAGCCAAAACCATTGCTTTTCTGCAAATTGAATATCACCTAAAAATTCTTTCACGTTGCTTCGCCTTCTTGTTTTGGTTCTTCAATAATGGTTATTTCTTCTTCACGCTTCGTACCGTTCACAAAATCAAAAGCACTTTGCAGAGTTAAGTTATGTTCCTGTTCGAGTGGGATCATTTTTGCGAATTTCACAAAGTCACTTAATATCAATATCTGTTTAAGTTTCTCCTTACTTACCGGATCAACAACTTGACTACGCATAATGCTCAACAATTCATCCGAAGTGCTCTCTAAGGCATTTACACCATATCGTTCTTCAATGTATAAACGTACGGTATCGGCAATCTCTGAATAGTATTCTTTAATTTTATTGTCTTTCCACACCTGTGTTTCTCTTATTCGTTCAAGAGAAGCTAATGCAGTGATATGTGCCGGGATCTTCGGTTTTTCTGGTTCCAGAAGTTTAACCGCATTTCGCCTGTTGAAATAGCGGATAATTAAAAACAGACCGATCACAAAAACGAGAGCTGCTATACCCCAATAAAAATAATTCTTATACCACATCCAATTGAATGGTTCATTGAAAGGAGCTTTGATGTCTTTTATTTTTGCTGCACTCGAATCGGTTGGTACGGTATGTACTTCCAGTAAAAGAGCTTCTGTATAACGCGGGTTGGCTGTATCGCCATTTACAATAAACTTAAATGGCGGAATAGCAAAGTAACCACTGTCGTATGCACTGATAATTAGCTGTTGATGCTGCTGCAATAGATTCGGATCGTTCTTGCTCGGCATCGTGGTATCTATTGCCGATGTTGAAATGATCTCGATCTTCTCAGTGATTGTATCACCAAAACTTGGCCACTGAATCTTAAACGAACTTTGATTAGGGTTATACAAAAAATACAGATCAAGTTTCACCTGCTCACCAATGCGGATCTTGGATGTATCTAACACGGCACTCACCCGCATGTCTTGCGCATTTAGCTTGCCGAAAGAGATCAACAAGAACAATGAGAATAAAACTATTTTTACGGATCTATTCATTCAACTACTTATCGTTTTTTAAATAAATTCATGAGTGGTTTAATGTAACTTTCATTCGTGTGAACAGCAGTAGCATCCACACCACTTCGGTTAAAAATGTCTTTTAGATCGTTCTCAAACTTTAAACGATTCACTGCGTACTTCTTTCTAAACTCCTTATCACTCGAATCAACCCACACTACTTTCCCCGATTCATTATCTTTCAATTTTACCAAGCCCATGTTTGGCAATTCCAATTCTGTTTTGTCGATGATCCGCAATGCCACCATGTCATGGCGTTTGTTACTGATCTTTAATGCATCCGTATAATTGAACGGTGCATAAAAATCGCTGATCAAAAAGGCAATGGTGCGTTTCTTTATAGCGTTAGTCAAAAATTTTAATGGCACTTCAATATTTGTTCCTTTTTGCTGTGGTTCAAAATTGATGAGTTCGCGAATAATACGCAATACGTGGGTTTTACCTTTTTTGGGTGGGATAAACTTTTCGATCTTGTCACTAAAAAATATGATGCCGATCTTATCGTTATTGGTTGATGCAGAAAAAGAGATCACAGCACACAATTCGGTGATCAGATCTTGTTTTATTTTTTCGTAGGTACCAAACAAACCGCTGGCACTCACATCCACCAGCAACATCACGCTTAATTCGCGTTCTTCTTCAAATACCTTTACAAAGGGAGTATTAAATCGTGCGGTTACATTCCAATCGATCGAACGGATATCATCTCCATGCGCATACTCACGTACTTCAGCAAAAGCCATACCACGTCCCTTAAAGGCACTGTGATACTCACCCGAAAAGATCTGTTTGCTCAGGCCTCGGGTTTTGATCTCTATTTTACGTACTTTTTTAAGTAGCTCTGACGTTTCCATTTTGATTTTAGATTTAAGATCGAAGAAGTAAGATTTAAAATTCCAGATCTCTACTTCTGAAATCTAAATTCCAACTTCTCATATCTCTAAGGAACCTCAACAGTATTTAAAATTTCAGTGATGATGTTTTCACTGGTAATATTTTCAGCTTCCGCTTCGTAGGTTAAACCAATACGGTGACGCATTACATCCGTGCATATGGCGCGAACGTCTTCCGGAATAACATAACCTCTGCGTTTAATGAATGCATAAGCTTTAGCAGCTAATGCCAAGTTAATAGAGGCACGTGGTGATCCGCCATAAGAGATCAATCCTTCAAACTTTTGAAGCTTGTATTCTTTTGGGAAACGTGACGCAAAAACAATATCTACAATGTAACGCTCGATCTTTTCATCCATATAAACATCTTTCACAACAGAACGAGCCTTGATGATCGTCTCAGGGTTTAACACCGCGTTAGGCGTTGCCATTCCTTGAGGAGAAATATTTGATGCTATGATACGACGCTCATCCTCTTTTGTTGGATAACCGATCACCACCTTTAACATGAAACGATCCATTTGTGCTTCAGGTAACGGATAAGTTCCTTCTTGCTCAACCGGGTTTTGAGTTGCGAGTACTAAAAACGGATTCGGTAATTTAAATGTTTCTTCACCAATGGTTACTTGCTTTTCTTGCATGGCCTCTAACAAAGCCGATTGCACTTTTGCCGGAGCACGGTTGATCTCATCCGCCAAAACGAAGTTAGCAAAGATCGGACCTTTTTTAATTGAAAAAGCTTCCTGCTTTTGGTTATAGATCATTGTACCGATCACGTCGGCAGGTAAAAGATCGGGAGTAAATTGAATACGACTGAATTTTGCATCCACGCATTTTGCCAATGTATTGATGGCTAAAGTTTTTGCCAGACCCGGCACACCTTCTAATAAAATGTGTCCGTTGCTCAATAAACCAATGAGTAAGCGCTCTACCATGTGCTTTTGACCAATGATCACTTTGTCCATTTCAACATTTAGCATGTCAACAAAGGCACTTTCGCGCTGAATTCGTTCGTTAATTTCGTTAATATCTACCATAAAATTATATGTCTGAGATGAAGCGTAAATATAGTAAGGATGCGGCTTTGAGAGGTATTTCGTGTTGTTAAAATTTGTTAAGCATTTTTTAAACAAATCTGCTCTGTGTAAACCCATTCATTAGGTAAATAAAGGCTTTTTGAATACATTTGTAATTAATTGAATTAACACTATTTATCATGATGGCAACAACTACTAAAAGCGAGCAGCTAATTGAACTGGAAGACAAATACGGGGCACATAATTACCACCCTATTCCGGTTGTTTTAGAAAAAGGTGAAGGGGTTTTTGTTTGGGATGTAGAAGGTAAACGCTATTATGATTTTCTATCCTCTTACAGTGCTGTAAACCAGGGCCATTGCCATCCGCGTTTAATAAAAGTTTTGAATGAGCAAGCACAAAAACTCACCTTAACTTCACGTGCTTTTTACAATTCGGTTTTAGGCGAGTACGAAAAATTTATTACCGAGTATTTTGGTTACGATAAGGTTTTGCCTATGAACACAGGCGTGGAGGGTGGAGAAACTGCCGTTAAACTGGCGCGCCGTTGGGCCTATGATGTAAAGGGTGTAAAAGAAAACGAAGCAAAAATTATTTTTGCGGAAGGAAATTTTTGGGGAAGAACCTTAGCTGCCATTTCAGCAAGCAGCGATCCAAGCAGCTACAAGGGCTTTGGTCCGTACATGCCCGGATACATTACCGTGCCTTACAACGACCTAGTTGCATTGGAAAAAGCCATGCAAGATAAAAATGTGGCAGCCTTTATGGTAGAGCCTATTCAAGGTGAAGCTGGTGTAGTGGTACCGCATGATGGTTATTTAAAAGGCATACGTGATCTGTGTAACAAATACAATGTATTATTTATTGCAGATGAAGTTCAAACAGGCTTGTGTCGTACCGGTAAAATGCTGGCTTGCGATCACGAAAATGTAAAACCAGATATTTTAGTTTTAGCAAAAGCATTAAGTGGTGGAATATTACCGGTGAGTGCAGTACTAGCGAACAATGAAGTGATGCTAACCATCAAACCGGGTGAACACGGATCGACATACGGTGGAAACCCACTGGCCTGTGCTGTTGCAATGGAAGCACTCAAGATCTTAAAAGAAGAGAAGTTGGCCGAGAACTCGGAAGAAATGGGCAAAATTTTAAGAGCCGAATTAATTAAATTAATGGGTGAATGCGATGTGATCACTGCTGTTAGAGGAAGAGGTTTATTGAACGCCATTGTAATAAAAGAGAAAGAAGGGAAAACCGCATGGGAAGTTTGCTTAAAACTGGCAGAACATGGCCTACTGGCAAAACCTACTCACGGCGATATCATTCGCTTTGCACCACCATTGATCATAAACAAAGAACAATTAATGGCTTGTGTGGAGATCATCCGAAACGTGATCAAAAATTTTTAATTTTCTAATTCAATTGTAAAATTGCCATGAAATATACATTTGCTCAAACCGGCGATTTTGAAATGAAAGCCACTACGTTCTTCGGATTGGAAGACGTACTTCACAAAGAAATACAATTACTTGGAGGCAAGGATATTGTTGCCTTTAAACGCGGCGTTAGCTTTGTAGGCGATATTGGCTTTTTATACAAAGCTAATTTGTGTTTACGCACAGCTTTAAAGATCATCATTCCGATCCATTCATTTAAAGCTACCGACAACGAGAGTTTTTACAATGGCATCAAAGAAATTGCTTGGGAAAAATTTATTACCTATAACGACAGCATTAAGATCGAATGCGTGGTGAACTCCGATCATTTTGAACATAATTTATTTATGGCTCAAAAAGCAAAAGACGGATTAGTAGATCGTTTCAGAGACCGTTACGGAAAAAGACCGGATGTTGATCTGATACACCCCGTATTGCGTATTTACATTCATATTTACAAAGATGATGTAACCGTAAATATTGATAGTAGCGGCGAATTACTTTACAAACGCGGATACCGAACAGACACCAACAAAGCACCTATCAATGAGATATTAGCAGCAGGCTTAGTGCTTTTAAGCGGATGGCAACCTCATAAACAATTAATTGATGGCATGGCCGGTAGTGGCACCATTGCTATTGAAGCTGCATTGATCGCAAATAATATTCCTCCGGGGATCTTTAGAAATGAATTTGCTTTTATGCGTTGGAAGAATTATGATCAAGCTCTATTTGATCTGATCACCGAAAGCGCTGTCAATAAAATAAAAGAGAATGAATTGGATATTGTGGCGAATGATATTTATGAGCCAACGGTTAAAAAGATGCAGACCAATTTAAAGAATGCCAAACTTACCGATATAATCAAAGTAACAAATGAATCATTCTTTGATATCACTACTGATCGTAAAAACGGATTTATCATACTGAATCCGCCGTATGGCGAGCGTATTGAAAAGCAAGAGATCGCTGCGTTTTACAAACAAATTGGTGATAAACTTAAAAAAGATTTTGCCGGTTTCACCTGCTGGATCATTACCAGTTCGGATGAAGGATTCAAGAACATTGGTTTACGACCAACACGCAAGATCACTTTGTTCAACGGATCACTGGAATGCAGATACCTGAAATACGAAATGTATGAGGGCAGTAAAAAAGATCAGTACATTAAAAAACCCGACTTAGAGACGGGTAATTAATTCTTTTACAATTAGCGTGAGTTTTGGCTCTTGTTCGTTGGCAACTTGTTGTACTTCTTCGTGACTTACATTTTGAACAACACCTTCAACGCCCAGATCTGTTACAATACTGATTCCGAAACAATCCATGCCACTGTGCTTTGCTACGATCACTTCCGGCACGGTACTCATGCCCACTGCATCTGCACCAATACGCCATAAGTAACGGTATTCGGCTGGTGTTTCAAAACACGGACCAGTAAGTCCGGCATACACACCTTCACTTACCTTAATGCTATTTTCTTTGGCAATTACCTTTGCCATCTCAATGTATGTTTTTTTATAAGCTTCGCTCATATCCACAAAACGCGGACCAAGTTCATTGATGTTCTTTCCGATCAAAGGATTTGTTGGAAACAAGTTGATGTGATCGTTAATGATCATGATCTCTCCCACGCTGAACTTCGGGTTCATTCCACCACTCGCATTACTCACACATAAAATATTTATCCCCAGTGCTTTCATCACACGAACAGGAAAAGTAACTTGCTTCATATCGTAACCTTCGTAAAAATGAAAACGACCTTGCATAGCCATTACATTTTTTCCGCCCAACTTTCCAAAAATGAGCTTGCCACTGTGTCCTTCCACTGTGCTAACCGGAAAATTCGGGATCTCGTTGTAAGGCAGAACATGCTCAACAGTGATCTCTTTCACAAGGCCACCCAAGCCTGTTCCTAAAATAATTCCAATTTGAGGTGCAAAATTATTTGTCTTCTCACGAATACTTTTGGTGGTAAAATCTATTTGTTCTAACATACTTTAAAATGATCTGATTAAATTCTTCTTCTTTATCTCTAAACGTAACCTCAACAGGTAAAACGTAAATATTCATATTCTTTACAATAGGCCAAATATCCGGATTTTTCAGACGCATAAAATCTTTTTCGGTTGTAATAATGATCTTATTTGGCTTATTAATTTGTTCGTAGTAACGTTGGATATCCTCTAACTCTTTTGGAATGTACTCATGATGATCATCGAACGGGAAATGATACACCTCATTTGCATACTCCTTTAGGTAGGTTACCATTGGAGCAGCATTGGCTATACCGGTTAAGGCCATCACGTAATAGGTAAAAAGATCCTTTTCAATGTTGATAGTACGCTCGCGATCGATCACCGAATACAGATCGCCATATTTTAAGTAACTAAAAAAAACATATTGATGTGCCAACGGCTTCACGTCTTTGATCACATTCCGCAGTTCAATAGGTGTTATGCGTTCAGGCGTTTTGCTGATCACAATAATATCAGCACGCCACATGCCGCTTATTTGTTCACGTAAAGTGCCATATGGCAACAGGTGATCATTAAAAAACGGTTGCGAAAAATCGCTCACTACAATGTTTATGCCGCATCGAATATAGCGATGTTGAAATACGTCATCTAATAAGATCACATTTGGTTTATTCTCTAATTGCGCTAATTTTTTTACACCGTTCACTCTGTTTGCATCAACTGCAACCGGAATCGGGTACTTTGATTTGTAGATCAATGGTTCATCGCCTATGTCTTCGGCTGTGCTCGAATCATCTGCTAATACATAACCACTTGTTTTGCGCTTGTAGCCTCTACTGAGTGTGGCAGATTTTAGATCGTTGGTAGAAAGAAGTTTGATCAAATACTCTACCATAGGTGTTTTGCCGGCACCGCCCACAGCTAAATTTCCAACACCAATGGTATGAATATCCGGCTTATACTCCTTTAAAATTCCGGTGTCAAATAATCGATTTCTAAAAAAAACTACCAGCCCATAAATGAGAGAAAGGGGATATAAAGCTATTTTAACTGCATTATTCAGGTAGTGTATCCTAAAAGATTATTAGAGTTTACTTCGTTTCTGAGTCATTCTCACTTTGCATACCTAATTGAGGATGCTCGGGATCAAACTTCACATCATAAAAAGTAGAACCCTTATGATAACTTACAACTAAAACAGATGTACCGTCCCAATCTTTAATAGGTGTTTTGGTCATGTTCGTTATAGTTTTTACACACGAACTAACTGTTTTCACCTTCCACTTGGCCTTACCCTTTGGGGCATTCCAGCGAACAAAAAACAATTTGGTCTCTTTACCGGCGTTACAAGCTGGCTTAGATGCAGATTTAGAGAAGGCATCTACCAATATCAACATGTAAGTTGTATCACCAATACTCTTTTGAAAAAGTAATTTTGAAACCTCCGGATCCTTACATATAGAATCGTTCACACAATACAGCAAGTTCGTATCCTTTGCTGCAATATTGATACACAATTGCATACGGTCGGTGGCCTTCTTTGGTTTTTTGGTATAAACAAAAAACGAATTTCGTTCCTTCTTTAGCTTAATACGAAACGCGGCACGCGCTGAGTCGTTCTTTATTTTTATATTTTTGTGTGTAACAGTTTTTCCGGTAAGCGCATCGATCTCTGTTTCAAGAGGTAACGATAATTCAAATTTCTCAATAGGATCCATTTCTTCCTCTTCTTCTCCAGCAACACGTGTGGTGTCTACCTTTTGAATTTTTCCTTTGCCTTTTCCTTTCGGTGAAGTGGATTTTCCTTTGGTTTGTGCATTTGCCATCGAAACAAAAAGCAACAAAATGATCAACTGTTTTAACATAGCTATCGGTTTAATTATTACAAACTTACATATTATTACTTAAACTAAAAAACTTTTATTGGGCGTTCCAACCGCCATCAATTGGCATCGAAATTCCGGTTAAAGTAGAGGCACTTTCGCTTGCCATAAAAACAGCTGCTTGGCCCAGTAATTCAACTGTCACAAACTCTTTCACAGCTTGTTTATAGAGCATGATCTTACTCACCACTTCACTTTCTGGTATTCCATGCGTTTTTGCCTGGTCTGCTATCTGTTTTTCAACCAATGGGGTTTTAACGTAACCCGGACAAATAGCATTAGCTGTAATGTTAAATGGCGCTCCTTCTAAAGCAATGGTTTTGGTAAATCCTAAAATACCATGTTTACTTGCCACATAAGCGCTTTTAAATTCGCTTGCCACTAACCCATGTGCTGAAGCAATATTAATGATTCGTCCGAATTTACGCTCCTTCATTCCTTTCCAAACGGCTTTGGTTAAATAAAAAGCCGATGTTAAATTGATCCCAATGATCGCGTTCCATTTATCATCCGGAAAGTCCTCGATAGGCGACACATGCTGAATACCGGCATTGTTCACTAATACATCTATCTTTCCAAATTTCGCTATACCATCATCTACCATCTTTCGCAATTCTTCTGGCTTTAACATGTTTGCATTACTAAACATGGTTCCAATTCCAAACTCCTTACCTATCGCTTCTGCAATTTCTGGTCCATTTGCCTCCAAGCCATTAAAAATTATGTTAAATTGTTTTGTCTTGGCAAATTCTTTGGCAATTCCCAAACCAATTCCACTGCTGCTTCCGGTGATCAATACTGTTTTCATAATAATTGTTTAATTTAACGTCATACTTTATCAATTTAAAATTACAAAATTTAAATAAATGAAAGGTATTTATGTTTGAAGAGATCAATAAAAACGTTACACGCTATCACACTTTCAGTGAACACGAATTGAACACGTTTAACTCGTTGCTAAAGCCCATTACACTCAAGAAAAAAGCATTTCTTTTGCAGGCTGGCGAAGTTTGCAACGTAGAGGCATTCATTAAAAAAGGCTGCTTAATGACCTATTTATTGAACGAAGAAGGAAAAGAAACTGTTCTATATTTTTCGGTTGAAAACTGGTGGGTGAGCGATATCTGTAGCTTTAATGATCAAACAAAAAGTGATTTTTACATTCAGGCCTTGGAAGATTCGGAGCTTTTGATCTTAACACCTCAAACAAAAGAAGAACTTGTTTTTAAAGTGCCTCATTTTGAACGTGCCTTTCGCTTGATGATCCAAAAAAACCTTGGGGTTATGCAAAGCCGCTTACATAGCATCATTGCAAAATCGGCGGAAACACGTTACAATGATTTTTTAAAGCGTTATCCAAGCATTCCTCAGCGTGTATCGCAACACCATATTGCATCTTATCTAGGCGTTTCGCCCGAGTTTTTAAGTAAGATCAGAGCGAAACAGGCAAAACAGTAATTTCTTAATCTAGTTCAATGCTTTTGGGTTTTTACATGGCGTAACTTTGCTTTGTAAAAAATCTCAAACAATGGACAGAAAAGATTTTATTAGAAAAGGATTAATGGGCACAGGAATGCTTGTTACTTCTTCAGCACTTGGTAATTTAGTTCAAAATAACATTGATGAATTACAGGAGCTGGAACTATTAGGATTCAATCACATCCCCAACACAAAATCAACTATTATGGCAAATACCATTTTACACAAAGCCGAAACACGAGGCCACGCTAACCACGGCTGGTTAGATTCGCATCACACATTTAGTTTTGCGAACTATTATAATCCTGAACGCATGCACTTTGGTGTATTGCGTGTGTTAAATGATGACCGCGTAGATCCAGGAATGGGATTCGGAACACATCCACATGATAATATGGAGATCATCTCCATTCCTTTAGAAGGCGACCTGCAACATAAAGACAGCATGGGCAATGTGGCCGTGATCAAACATGGTGATATTCAGGTGATGAGCGCCGGAACAGGTATACAACACAGCGAGTATAATCGCAATAGCGATAAGCTTACCAAGTTCTTACAAATTTGGGTTTTCCCAAACAAAAAAAATGTGGCACCACGTTACGATCAGATAACCTTGGACTTAAAAGACCGACACAATAAACTGCAACAGATCTTATCACCTAACGCTAACGATGCCGGTGTGTGGATCCATCAGGATGCTTGGTTTCATTTAGGTCAGTTTGATAAAGATATTAAAAGCACCTATCAATTTAAAAAAGAAGGTAATGGTGTTTACGCTTTTGTGATCAAAGGCAATTTTAAGATCAATGATCAAGAAGTAAACGAGCGTGATGGCTTTGGAATATGGAATACAACGAAGATGGATATCACTTCTTTAGCAAATAATTCAGAAATACTATTAATGGAAGTACCAATGACAATTTAATTTATAAACTCAAAAAAACAAACAATATGGAAACAACAAAATGGGGCTTAGATGCCGCGCACAGCGAAATAAACTTTAAAGTAAAACACATGATGATCGCTAACGTAAGCGGTAATTTTACCAAATTTAATGTAGAAGCCACCACAGAGGGTGACGATTTTTCGAAAGCAAAGATCAACTTCACAGCAGATGCAGCATCAATAAATACCAATAGTGAGCAACGCGATGGACACTTAAGATCGGCTGACTTTTTTGATGCAGAAAAATATCCGCAATTAAAATTTGAAAGCACTTCGTTAACTAAAAAAAGTGACGAAGAATATCATATGAATGGAAATTTAACCATTAAAGACGTTACCAAACCTGTATCGTTATTGGTGAATTTTGGTGGTATAGGCAAAGATCCATACGGAAATACAAAAGCCGGATTTACAATTGACGGGAAGATCAACCGCAAAGATTTTGGTTTAACATGGAATGCTGCGCTAGAAACAGGTGGTATGCTGGTTGGTGAAGAATTAAAAATTCAATCAGAAATTCAATTAGCAAAACAAGCTTAATTATTTTCTGCTAAAAATTGATTAGTGTATCAATAAAAAAAGCGACAGAAATTTCTGTCGCTTTTTTTATGCTCATGTTAGTGTTTTCACCAACATGATAAATTTATAAAGCTTCAAAATCATCGTTGGTTAAAACACCAACGACGGCTTTCTAATAAGCTCTCACATTCTTGCCTTCCATGTAATTTACGAAAGCTCTATTGCTTACTTTAATTCCACCGGAAGTTGGATACTTACCTGTAAAATACCAGTCGCCAGTGTGGTTTGGACACGATTGATGTAAACCTTCAATGCCTTGATAAATTAACTTAAGCTCTGCTTTTAAATTTTTTGGCTTGATCAATTGCGCGATCTTGTCTGAAATTTCGTTAGCTGTAAACTGAGCATATAATTCACGTACAACATTCACTTGCTCTTCCTTTGGTTTTTCTAACTCCGCCTTTGCACGTTCGTATACATCATCCATCAAATTCTCTTTACCTTTTTCTTTCAATAAAGAAATGCAGGCTTCAAAGGCAACAAATTTACCCAACACCGCCATATCAATACCATAACAATCGGGGTAACGAATTTGCGGAGCCGAACTCACCACAATAATTTTCTTAGGACTTAATCTATCTAAAATAGAAAGGATACTTTGTTTTAAAGTTGTTCCTCTCACAATACTGTCATCCAATATCACTAAATTATCCACGCCCTTTTTTACAGTTTCGTAAGTAATATCGTAAACCAAATTTACCAAGCTATCACGCGATTCATCGTTTGTAATAAACGTACGTTGCTTTGCATCTTTCGATATCACTTTATGAACGCGTGGTTGAATATTCAATATCTTTTGTAACTCGTCAGGCGACATGTTTTTATTTGCAGAGATCTGCTCGGCCTTGCGTTTGTTATTGTATACATGTAAACCGTCAATTAGTCCGCCAAAAGCCACCTCTGCGGTATTTGGAATATAACTGAATACCGTATTCTCCAAATCGTGATCAATGGCTTCTAGAACCGAATCCACCAAATTTCTGCCTAAAGCATTACGCTCTCTGTAGATATCGGCATCGTTACCGCGACTAAAATAAATACGTTCGAACGAACACGATTTTCTTTCCAATGGTTCAATGATCTCTACTTCACTAAATGAACCATCTTTTTTAATGATAGCTGCATGCCCGGGTTTTAATTCGTGCACCTTTTCAATGGGCACATTAAATACCGTTTGTATAACCGGTCGCTCACTTGCTACAACAATTACTTCTTCATCTTTGTAATAAAAAGCAGGACGAATGCCATTTGGATCTCTCAATACAAAAGCGTCTCCATGCCCTATCAATCCGCTCATCACGTAGCCACCATCCCAACGTTTGCTACTTTCTTTTAAAATTGAAACGATGTCAATGTTCTTTTGGATCAGCTTACTGATCTCTTCATTGTTATCATTTTGTTCTTTAAATATCTTGAATAAACGGTCGTTGTCTTTATCTAAAAAATGACCGATCTTCTCTAAAACCGTTACTGTATCTGCCTTTTCGCGAGGATGCTGCCCCAATTCTACCAAATGTTGAAACAATTCATCTACATTGGTTAAGTTGAAATTGCCCGCCAACACAAGGTTTCGGCTTTTCCAGTTATTTTGTTTACGAAAAGGATGGCAGCTGTGAACGGTGTTCTTTCCGAAGGTTCCGTAGCGTAAATGACCTAGAATCAACTCGCCTAAAAACGGAATATTTTCTTTTTGCCAATCGGCGCTTTTGTATTCATTTGGATGTTTGGCTTGCGCCTGAACAAATAGTTCGTTGATCTGACCAAAAATATCCTGAGTTGCTTTATTTTCAATGGATCTGAGGCGATCAATATAGGTGGTTCCCGGTTCGGTGTCGAGCTTAATTGTTGCAATACCTGCCCCATCTTGCCCTCTATTCACCATTTTTTCCATCAGCTGGTACATTTTATGTAAACCATACCTTGCCGATCCGTACTTCTCTTTGTAGTAACTGTGCGGTTTCAAGAGCCTAACGAAAGCAACACCACATTCATGTTTAATTATTTCACTCATAGGAAAATAGGGGAAAAGACAAAGTTACGGCTTAAATATTTAAATTAACAGATAATATTTAACAAATAAATAACCAGATCTGAACATTTGTTTGAATTTTAAGGGTTTTTTATTTAAATTTGGACTTAATATTTAATTATTAAAATTTGTGCTTATGCAAAAATTTAAGTGGAACCATATTTTCTTATTTCTGATTTGTTTTTCTATTTCTAAAACTAATTTAGCTCAATCAGGATTTCCTATAGCCCTTAATGAAATACAAGTCACCAATACCACCAACAATACCAATTTATTGGATAATTATTTTGAACCATCGGATTGGTTGGAGATCAAAAATAACTTTACCAGTACGGTAAGTTTATCCGGATATTACCTGAGTAATGACCGCACAAATCTTAGAAAATGGCAGTTTCCGAGCACATTCACCATGGGCATTGGCCAATTCTCTATCGTTTGGCTATCTGGCCGTAACGAAACCAAGATCCAGAATGGCTTGCACCATATGCATACCAACTTTAAAATTGATCAATGTAAGAATCAATGGATGATATTAACAAGCCCGAACGGCGTTGTGAGAGATTCTGTTTTTATTCAACGTACCAAAGAGAACCATACCAGAGGAAGATTACAAGACAACTGGGATAACATTGGTGTTCAAGCCTGGAGAGTATTTACTGCGCCAACGTTTTCAGCTACCAACAACTTAGCAGGTTACCTTGATTACTGCCCTCAACCTAATTTCACAGAGCCTCCGGGCATAGGAACGGTAAGTTCGCCAACTTTTGATATTTACACGGCCTTTGCCGGCGCTGCGATCGACACTTCCTGTTTTGAGGTATGGTATACCACGGATGGAACCTATCCAATACCGCCGCCTTCTGGAACAGCCTTGCCTTATATCGACGCTGCCACCAATTTAATTCCTCCTCCAATGAACACTACCATGTTCAGAGCAGCATGTTATCCTAAATCCACAGCTACTATTGTTCCAGCTGTTCCACCATCATGGTGCGAAACAAACTACTTACCAAGCTTTGTACAAACCAATACCTATTTCTGCGAAACCGGGCACTTATTACCTGATTTCTCACAAAAATTTGGTATTCTGTCCATTGCACTCGATAATCCGAACTGGTTCCTTGTTGGTTCGCCATCAACATCTGTTCACGTAGAATATTTTGAAATGAGCGGAAGTGATCCTAAGAAATTTATCTCGGAAGGTTACGCCGAACTGAGTAAACCGGTTAACGAATCGTGGTTATCATTCCAAAAAGGTTTTAATTTAAATATTGACGACCGCAGAGGTTTTGGTTGTAATTTTGAAGGTCAAATGTTTAACGTTCCTGAACTAGGCGTTAGTACCAGAACCTTATTCCCAAATTTACAAGTAAGTGGTGGCGATTTTGAAGCACACTCTGCTCCGGCTTCAAATACTGCAGCTCCTTCTCCTGGAACAGGCTTACGCGATGTATTCATTCAAACCTTAGCTGCTAAGTATGACCTAAAGGTTAATCCATTGCACATCAAGCCGATCTCATTATTCATCAATGGTAAATACATTGGAACTTATAACTTCAAAGAAGTTTACGATAAACACTACGAAGAGTTTTACAACAAACAAACGCAAACGGATAAAACAACCATGTTGTTCTATCACAACAACGAAGGTATTGTACAAACGCACTCTACAACCAACAACTGGTTTGGTGCACCACAAACCGACCTGTTCAAGTTTGCTAGCACTTACCCGTTCAATGCGCCAACTATTACGCCGGCAAATCAAAATTACACACTTTTGAAAAAACGTTTGGATGTGCCTAATTTCATTGACTGGAACATCACAAACAGTTACACACAAAACAGTAATTTATACAGCTACAACATTGCGATGGCTAAAGGTTCAAACACCTTAACCAGCGGAGGCAGATGGCATCATTACCTTTGGAATATGCCTGCCATTTTCCAATACACTGCTATTGCTTTAAATACCATTGCATACAATAATCCACTTTCAAACCCATGTATCATTTCGCAGCCAACTGTGCCTTTAAGCCCGAATGGGTATAACGGACAAGGTGTGATATTCTACAATTTGATGAATAAATTTGGTGGTAATGCTGAATTTAGAAGAGATTATTTAATGCGTTATCAGGACTTAATGAACGGTCCGTTTAACTGCACAAACCTTGTGAAACACTGGCAAAACATTTATGATGTTTACAAAACAGAAATGATTAAGCACGAGGGTGGACCAACAGCGATGTTACCGATGCCTGGACCTTTTGTTCAAGGAGGTACGGATGTTTGGGATACCAATATGTATGCATTGAAAAAGGCCATT
The DNA here is from genome assembly GCA_032358265.1 of Vaucheria bursata. Lineage (NCBI taxonomy): Eukaryota > Xanthophyceae > Vaucheriales > Vaucheriaceae > Vaucheria > Vaucheria bursata. Next base: position 123,281 of record JAULBW010030932.1, read on the forward strand.
GAAAAACGTTGTGAGTACATGAATGAAGCCTTTAATGAAAATGTAAATTGCTATGGTTTAATTGGTCCGTATGACCTAACCGTGGATGTTTACCCAGCAGGGGCTGGAAAGGTTCAATTAAATACCTTTATTGTACCAAACTACCTTTGGTCGGGTAAATACTTTAAAGGACCAATGAGCTTTAAAGCTATCCCAACAGATTCAACATTTGTGTTTGATCACTGGGAGTTAGTGAACCATGCCGAAACGAATGCAAGGCCATTGAGTTTAGATTCGATCGGTATCAATTTTGCTTCTACCGCTGGTGAAAAAGTTGTGGCCGTATTTACGGATAGAACATTAGATGCAGCTTTACCAACAGGTTTCTCACCAAATGGAGATGGTAATAATGATGTATTTGGGATCTTAGGAAGTGGTAAATATGCAAACGAATATGAAATGCGTATTTGGAACAGATGGGGCCAAGAAGTATTTAGAAGCACAGATCCAACAGTTGGCTGGGACGGTAATTTTAATGGCAGCCAGGCACAAACAGGCGTGTACGCATATTATATAACCTACAAGAACATTTTTGGCGAAGTTAAACCCATTAAAGGCAATATTACTTTAGTTAGATAAGCTATTAAACGTATTTATGAAACAGATCAAAACTCTCCTTTTTTTATTCGTCATAGGATTCACGTTAAACCTGAATGCTCAGGATGTTCACTTTTCGCAAGTGAGTGAAACGCCTTTACTAATAAACCCGGCAAACACCGGATTTTACAATGGTTACTTCAGAGCTGTTGCAAACTATCGCAGCCAATGGCAAGCCATGGGCAAAGCCTTTCAAACAACTAATATTTCGCTTGACGCTGGATTATTTAAAAGCAAAAGAAGAAAATCATTCTTAGGTGTTGGCTTATTAATTTACCAAGATCAGGCTGGTGCTGCAAAATTCAGAAAAACAACCGCGCTATTAAACTTAAGTGGTTTGATCAAAGTAAGTAAAAAAAGTGTTTTAAGTGTTGGTATTTGCGGTGGTGCTATTGGAAACAATGCTGATTACAGCAAACTTCAATTTGCATCACAATTTAATGGAAACGAATTTGATTCGGAATTAGCGAACGGTGAAACGGTTGTGTTTCGTTCATTTACTACCACCGATATTGGAGCTGGTATGGCTTATGAGTTTGGAAGCGTAAAGGTGGATCAAGACCATGATGATGTTACGAAAGTAAGATTAGGTGTTGCAGCTTACCACATGAATCGCCCGAAACAAGAATTTTCTGCAGGTTCTAATTACCGCTTACCTATGAGATTGGTTGCTTCGTTATTTTCTGTGATCGATTTTGAAGATACACGTTTTACAGTTACACCAACGGTTATCTTCCAAAAACAAGGCAAAAAAGATAACGCCATACCTAGCACCAGTACCATTAAAGGAGCTAATGAGTTGATCGTGGGAAGTTTCTTAAAAGTACGTATGGCTACAGGAACTAAGGTTACAGGTGAGAAAACTCAAAATGCTATTGGCTTAGGTTTATTCTATCGCTCAAAAGATGCGATCATTCCGAAACTATCACTTGAGTTAGGAGATTACGCGGTAGGTATGTCTTATGACGTAAATATTTCAGGATACAAATCTGCCAGCAAATTAATGGGTGGATTTGAGGTTTCGTTGCGTTACAACAAATTAGCAAGTTCATTATTCTCTACACGTAGCGAATTTTAATACTTCGCTTTTTTATTTGTTTCTTTATTTTTGAATAGAGCTGTAAAAAGCCTCGTTGTTTTTATGAAAAAATCATCCCTGATCATTATTACTGTTCTGCTAGTTCTTATTGTAAGTTCTGTTTTGATCTTCAAGAAAAAAGGGCGCAGTGGTACTTTGGATGAGGATTCACGTAATTTTAAATACCAAGATACAGCTTCGATCACTAAGATCTTTATGGCCGATAAGAACGGGAAAAAATGTACCGTTGAGCGCACACCAAAAGGCTGGATGGTGAATAATAAATTTTTGGTTCGTCCGGATGCTATACTAACCTTACTGGAAACGATAAAAAACCTGGAAGTAAAACGCCCTGTTGCCCGCCAAGCTAAAGAAGGTACTTTGAAAGTATTAGCTTATCGCGCTATAAAAGTTGAAATTTACGCAAAAGACGATCTGGTAAAACAATATTACGTTGGCCATGAAACGCCAGATGGTGAAGGAACGCATATGCTGCTCACCGATGTTGGAAGTGGGGATAATTATGAGGATCCGTTTGTGGTTTACATTCCGGGCTTTACCGGCTTTTTAAACACACGTTATATTGTGGAGGAAAAACATTGGCGCGATCTTTCGGTGATCAATTATACGCCAAATCAGATCAAAACAATAAGCTACATCAATCATGTAAAACCCGATTCATCTTTCAGCATAAATATTTTGAATACAAAAACATTTGAGTTGCTAGACGTGAACAAGCAAAAATTACCTTTCTCGGAACTAATGATGAAGCAATACCTAGCATACTTCCAAAATTTAAACTGTGAAGCCATTTTTACCGACACAGACAAGCATACGGTAGATTCACTGAATACATCAAAGCCCTTTGCCGAATTTGCAGTAACCGATCTGAATAACAAAAAACACAGTTACTATTTTTACTTGAAACATCCACCAACCTACAAAAATGCAGAGTATGGCGTAAAATATAAATATGATCCCGATCGCTTATTTGTGAATTTTGATGATAAGAAAGAATGGGCGGTGATACAATATTATGTTTTCGGGAAATTATTTGTAACTATCCCCTACTTCAGAGCTCCTGAAACTGTTAAAAAATAGCTTATAACTATCGCTATTAAAAGGGGCTCAATTTTTGAGTTACCTTAATTTTGTTTTAAAATAATCACTATGAATTTTGTTGTTTCTGCTACCAATTTATTAAAACATTTAAAAGCCATCAGCGGTGTTCTTGGCTCAAACAATACAGTACCTATTTTAGATTGTTTTCTTTTTGAGATTGAGAAAGGTGAATTAACCATCTCCGCTAGCGATATGGAAACCGCTATCACTACTTCACTAAAAGTAGAATCATCACAAGATGGCATCATTGCTATTCCTGCTAAAACATTGATAGAGACATTATCAAACTTGGCTGAGCAACCGATCTCATTCATCATTGATAAAGCTAAATTTTCGAGCAAGATCAAAACAGAGAATGGTGATTACAGCATCAGCGGTCATAATGGGGAAGATTATCCAAAAATGTCGAAGATCGATTCACAAACTTCTATTGTGATCAAAAGTGATGTACTGGCTTCGGCTATTAATAAAACTATTTTCGCAACGGGTAACGATGATCTGCGCCCCGTAATGAATGGTGTGTATTGCCAATTCACTGAAAGCAATTCTATTTTTGTGGCAACAGATGCACATAAATTAGTACGTTACATTCGTAACGATGCTAAGGCTGGTGCTTCTGCTACCTTCATTATGCCTAAAAAGCCATTGAATGTGTTAAAGAATTTATTGACCGGAATTGATGATGCGGTTAAAGTTGAATTCAACAAGACCAATGCCCTATTTAGTTTTGGTAATATTAATTTAATGTGCCGTTTAATTGATGGAAAATATCCAAACTACGAAGCGGTAATACCAAAACAAAACCCGAATAAATTAACGGTTGATCGCTTAGCATTTTTAGGTGCTTTAAAACGTATCAGTGTATTCGCAAACAAAGCAACACATCAAATTCGCGTGAAGATCGCAGGCAGCCAGCTTACTATTAATGCAGAGGATCTAGACTTTGCAAACGAAGGACACGAAACTTTAATGTGTACTTATGTTGGTGAAGATATGGAGATCGGTTTCAATTCACGTTTTTTAATTGAAATGGTGAGCAATATTGAAAGTGATGAGATCATTCTGGAAATGAGTGCACCCAATCGTGCTGGTATTATTTTACCAAACAACAAATCAAACCCTTCGGAAGACTTGTTAATGTTGGTAATGCCGGTTATGCTCAATAACTAATATTTTATTATCTTTAACCTTATATGACAAAGGTGAAGATCAAACTACTGATAAGCCTGTTTCTTTTAACAGGCTTTTTTAGTTTCGCACAAACGGGAATCTCAACCGTTGATAGTATACTTTCAAATTCTATTTACCGAAAGTACCGATTGTATGTGCCGCTTTCATACAATAACTCAAGCGCTGTGCCTTTGTTATTCAATTTGCACGGCTACACATCAAACGCAACCCAACAGCAGTTATATGGCAATTTCATGTCCATTGCCGATACTGCTAAATTCATAATGGTATTGCCTGAAGGAACTGCACCGGCAGGAAGTCAGTACTTTAATGCAGGATTTGGACCGGGAGCAAACGATTTGCTTTTTATGAACGACCTCATTGATTCGCTTAAACTAACTTATAACATTGATAATAATTGCATATACAGTTGTGGTATGAGCAATGGAGGCATTATGAGTTATTACCTGGCATGCAATTCTGCTAATCGTTTCGCTGCAGTTGCCTCCGTTACCGGAAGCATGTTGAATAGTTGGTTAACGGCAGCGCCAAACCGACCGGTACCTGTTATGGAAATACATGGAACCAATGATGCAACTGTACCCTATAACGGAGATGCAACATTTGCACCAATTGATTCAGTCGTTAAAAAATGGGCTAAGCACAACAATTGTAATTTAACGCCAATAACATTCAGTGTGCCAAATACAGTCACCACAGATGGGTCAACTGCCGTAAATTATAAATACACGGGCGGCACAAACAATGCCGATGTGGAATTATACAAAGTAATAAGTGGCGGACACACATGGCCTGGAGCAGGCGTTGCTATAGGAGTTACCTGTATGGATTTTAATTCATCGGTAGAGATCTGGCGTTTTTTTAGAAAGTATAAATTAAATTTATTGACCAATTTAAAAGAAGAAACTGAGACCAATACCTTCCAATTATTTCCAAATCCGGCGCAAAATGAATTGTTTGTTGCTGTAACAGATTCAGAAAAATTAATTCTAAATGTTTTGGATTTGCTCGGTAAAAAAATAGAAGTGATCAGCTACCCACACTCCATGGGCTTTTCAATAGATGTCAGCACACTAAGCCCGGGTGTTTACTTTGTTCAATTCGAAAAAGATAAACGGATAATTGGGGTAAAAAAATTCGTAAAAAACTAGTCGATTTTTATAAAAAACTCGAAAACGAAAAGACTGAAATCTTTATTAAACAGAACATCAACTGTAATTAGGCAAACCATCTATTCTTTCCTGAAAATGGTATGTGGCATCTGCTAATCCATTCGTGATCATAATATATGGCACCGATAACACCAAATTATAACGCAAAGCTTGATCTAATACAGCTTGACTCAGATCAATCTCAAATGCTTTACATTCAATAATAATGAAAGGTTTCAGATCTTTTGAATATACAACAATATCGCAGCGACGCTTTGTACCATTCAATTCAATTTCCTTTTCTAGTGCAATTAATGTTGCCGGATATTTCTTTACTTCTATCAAGTAATTTACCGTGTGTTGTCGCACCCACTCTTCAGGGGTAAGCACCAGCCACTTCTTTCGGATATGATCAAAAACAGAAATAATTTGTTTGGCATCCTGCTTTAAGCGAATGTTATAAGATGGATATTTTAATAGCGGAAACACTGGTTAATACATTAAATTTAAATATCTTTACTTAGCGAATTTAAACTCGTTACAAATCATTTTTAAAAATACATTTCAAAAATGAAATCAAAAGAAGAAATTGTAAACAACTGGCTCCCAAGATATACAGGTGTTCCGCTAAACGAGTTCGGCGAATATATTTTACTGGTAAATTTCAGCAATTACGTATACATGTTTGCTGAGCAAAATAACGTGGAAGTGCGTGGGAAAGACAGGCCAATGAGCAGTGCTACGGCTAATAACATCACCATCATTAATTTTGGTATGGGAAGTGCGAGTGCTGCCACCGTAATGGATCTACTTTCAGCTATTAAACCAAAAGCGGTGTTATTTTTAGGGAAATGCGGTGGGTTAAAAAAGAAAAATCTAATAGGCGATCTTATTTTACCAATTGCTGCTATTCGTGGTGAAGGAACCAGTACCGATTACTTTCCGCCGGAAGTACCTGCTTTACCGGCATTTAATTTACAAAAAGCCATTTCATATACCATTCGTTTAAGTAACCGTGATTATTGGACAGGTACCGTATATACTACTAACCGCAGGGTTTGGGAGCATGACGATGCATTTAAAGAACGTTTACGCATTATGCGTGCCATGGCAATTGATATGGAAACCGCAACAATATTTAGTGTTGGTTTTTTTAATGAGATCCCAACAGGTGCTCTCTTACTGGTAACTGATCAACCTATGATACCCGAAGGTGTAAAGACTGAAAACAGTGATAAAAAAGTAACAGAAGGATTTGTGACGGAACATTTGCGTATTGGTATTGCCTCATTACAGGAATTACAGAACAAAGGTGTATCGGTTAAACATTTACGTTTTGAATAAATTTACTGAACATAAGAACGACGAAAAATTTTATATCGATGGTGTACTATCGGGTAATATTTCTGTTTTAAGTCGTGCTATTACTATTATCGAATCTTCTAATCCAGATCATCAGCAATTGGCAGGAAAGATCATTGACGGGGTGATCAAACATTCCGGCAATTCATTTCGTTTAGGCATTACCGGTGTACCTGGAGTTGGTAAAAGCACATTCATAGAAAGTTTTGGAAAAGAGTTATTGCATCACGGGCATAAAATTGCCGTATTAGCAATTGACCCTAGCAGTAACCGCAGTAAAGGCAGTATTTTGGGTGATAAGACCCGTATGGAATTTCTATCGGCCCAAACAAATGTATTTATACGCCCTACTCCCAGCTCCGGTTCTTTGGGAGGAGTTGCTCGTGCTACCTACGAAACTGTTTTATTATGCGAAGCTGCCGGCTTTGATTTCATTATCATTGAAACGGTTGGCGTTGGTCAGAGTGAAATTGCAGTAAGTAAAATGACCGATTTCTTTTTACTATTGATGCTTGCCGGTGCAGGCGATGAATTACAAGGTATCAAGCGTGGCATCATGGAGATGGCTGATAGCATTGTGATCACCAAGGCAGATGGCGATAACATTCAAAAAGCAAAAAGTGCAAGAGCAGAATACGCCAATGCCATGCACTTGTTTCCCCCAACCGAAAGTGGTTGGATACCAAAAGTGGAGATCTGCAGCAGCGTGAGTAATTCAGGTATAGCCGAAGTATACACGTTATTGGATTCATACAAAAACTTTGCCATCAATTCCAATTACTTTGCATTAAAACGCAAGCAACAACAAATCGAGATCTTAAAAGAAACCTTAAACAACGAGATCATCAAACGCTATTACAGCCTGAACGAATTAGACAAAAAACTAAATGAGCTTGCAGTAAATGAAATACTAAATCCATATAAGGAAGCCTTTAAGCTCATTGACGGATTGAAATTTTAAGTTTATTTTTTTCTAAATCATTTTAATAGTCTTTATTTAACCTTTGGTATAGCCCGTCTTGGCTTATATTTCCTAAATTCGCGTAACCAAATTACGCCCATGAAAAAGCTTATTTTACTTATTTTCTGTTCTGTTCAATCGCTTACTTTTTTTGCCGGAGAAAATTTTCCTGAAAACGCATTTTCAAAAGAATTTCAAAAAGCATACGCTTTAAATCCTTCGGTACCAAAGGGTGTTTTGGAAGCAGTTGCTTTTACCCAAACACGTTTTGAACACATTACCAATTACGAACCAAGCTGTATTGGATACCCAGAGGTAGCGGGTGTTATGGGATTGATAGAAAACGGTAAAAGTTATTTCAGAAATAATCTGTTATTGGTATCCGAATTATCCGGTTTTCCAGTAGAAGCGATCAAATCAGATGCAAATACACATATTCAAGCCTATGCCAAGGCGTTCGCTGCTCTTCAATTCAAACATCACATCTACGGAACTGATCTAAAAAAATATATTTCCATCTTCACCGAATTGAGTGAATTACCGATCACGAACGATCTGCAAAATAACTTTGCACTCAACTCACATTTGTTTCAGATCTATTGGTTTCTACAAAATAAAAAAGCAGCAAGCATTTATTCATTCCCAAATTACCTGATCTCTCTCGAAGATATTTTTGGCGATAACTACACGATATTATCATCCGGATCGGTTACCATCGGTGAGAATGATGATATTTCCAATGGATCACAAAAATATAAATTCTCTGCTGCCACTATTAACTCTGTTGATTATGGTCCTGCTATTTGGGATGCAGCTGCCAGCTGCAATTACAGTTCACGCTCTAGCACCCCAATTTCCGCTGTTACCATTCACTTTGTTCAAGGAACCTATGCCGGCTGTATCTCTTGGTTTAAAAATTGTTCAGCAAATGCTTCTGCGCATTATGTGGTTCGTAGTTCAGATGGCCAGGTAACACAAATGGTTTTGGAAAGCAATAAGGCTTGGCATGTAGGCAGCGAAAATCCTTATACAGTAGGCATTGAACACGAAGGTTACATCAATAACATTTCCTGGTTCACCAATGCCATGTATAATTCATCTGCTAATTTAACGCGTGATATTTGTGTGAGTAATTCTATTAATCCATTACGAACCTATTACGGACCAAGCTGTAGCGGTACATCAGCTCAGTGCCAATTGGGTGGCTGCACTAAAGTGAAAGGACATCAACATTATCCGAATCAAACGCACACCGATCCAGGTCCAAACTGGAGCTGGACTAAATTCTATAAACTGATCAACAATACGTATACTGTTACCACATACACTACTGCAAACGGTGTGTTTTACGACACGGGTGGACTTGCCGGTAACTATGGTAATGATGAGCGTAAATTCTGGCTATTCACCAATCCTAGTATCACCAATATCACCCTTAACTTTACTTCATTTAATTTAGAAAGTGGCTACGACAATTTATTCATCTACGACGGTGGTTCTCCTAATTCATCTATGATCGGTCAATATTCAGGAACTGTAAATCCGGGTCCCGTTACATCAACCAATGATAGCGTGCTCGTTGAATTTAGAAGTGACTGCGCAACCACTGCCGCAGGATGGGCCGCAACATACACCACCAATTCATCTGTTCAAACAAATTCAGACATCGTGTCTCCGAACACAACCGTAGCTAGTTTAGATCCGTGGATCACTGCCGCATTTACATCAACCATTTCAGATGTGGATAACATTGGTGGAAGTGGTGTAGAAAAAGGTTACTATCAAGCTATTGATTTTAATGGGACCGAATGGCGAGCTAACTATACCAAGGGATTTTTTGCAGACAATTTTGATAACGCCATTCATCCGGAGTGGACCGTGAAAACCGGCACTTGGAACGTGACCGGAAATGCTTTGGTACAAAGTGACGAAACCAGCACCGTATCGGCTAATACAAATATTTATGCAGCACTCACGCAAAGTTTATCTAATCGCTATTTATACCAATTTGTTGCAAAATTTGAAGGGGCAGGAAATACGCGCCGTGCCGGTTTACATTTTTTTGTAGATAAACCGGATAGCAGTAACCGCAACAACAGTTATTTTGTGTGGTTCAGATTAGATGATCAAAAGATCCAGATCTATAAAGTAGTGAATAATGTTTTTGGCGCGCCTCAAGTTGATCTTCCCTTAGCATTTACTGCAGGACAATGGTATGATATCAAAGTGATCTATGATCGCATTAGCGGCAAAATGGGAGTTTACATGAATAACTCGCTTAAAGCAACATGGACAGATCCTTCTCCTTATAGTAATGGCGATTACATCTCATTTAGAAGTGCAAATTGTAAATTTAGTGTAGATGAAATAAAAGTTTACCGATCAAGAGCTAATTCGGCAGCCATTAATGTTGGAAGTGGGATGACCAACGAATTACGTTACCAAAACCCTAGTCCCATTCAAGTTGCAGGAAAGATAAAATCGATCTGCCAGGATAGCGCAGGAAATCTTTCACCGATATTTTATTACGATCTAAATATCGACTGGACGCCTCCATCAAATATTGCTTCGGTTAATGATGGTGATGCGGCGGATATTGCTTCGGTTCTTACAACTGATTCCTTAAGAGCTAACTGGTCGCCTTCGGCAGATCCCAACTCGGGCATAGTACGTTATTGGTACAGTATTGGTACAGCACCGGGTAGCACTAACACTTTGGGCTGGACAAGCAATTGGGCAGCAACAGCGGTTACGGCAAAAAATTTAGTTTTAACACAACAAACCGTTTACTATTTCAATGTAATGTCTGAGAACGGAGCTGGAATGTTTAGCAGTGTAGTGAGCAGTAATGGACAATTAGTTGGTAATCCAATAACCACCGCGTTATCCAACCTAAACACAACTGAATCAAAATTAGACGTGTTTCCAAACCCGTTTGATCAATCATTAACTGTGCGTATCGATGTGCTTCAAGATAGTGAAGTAACTATTACATTAACCGATGTATTAGGAAAAGAATTACAAGTATTACACAGCAAAGAAAGTAAGGGCACTTTTGAAAAACAATTAGATCTGAATTATTACGGATTAAGCAAAGGCAGCTATATTCTAAAGATGAAGGTGAATGAAAAAGAGTTCACACGGAAAGTGATCAAGGAGTAGTGATAAAAGTGTCTGTTTCTGCCTTAAAGAAATTAAAAGATCAAAATTAATGCAAGCTAAGAGGCCGCCAATCTTTGACATGTTAAAGTCAAAGCAAACTATACTCCAGAATGCTTTCCCAATAATTCTTTTTATTTTCAATCTCCTTGTCAGATCCATCTTTTCCACAAACCAAGATATATCGCATGATGAACCATTCTCCATTTACCACGCTCAGTTTGAGATTACAAGTATTTGGGATCAACTTAAAAACTATAATAACCCCCCGCTTTTCGAGATCATTCTGCATTTTTGGATAAAACTTTTTGGTTTAAACACCTTTCCAATTAGATTCATTAGTGTGCTTTTTTCTGCCCTCAGCAGTGTTGCACTTTACTTTTTAGGTAAAAAATTCTTTTCTCAAGGCGTAGGCGTTTTGAGCAGTTTATTACTCACGTTTTCTTCGATGGCAATTTATTATGCTTTGGATTGCAGGGTATATTCAATGCTCATGTTCTTCAGTCTCACTTCTACCTATTTCTATTTAGCACTTACAAATAACTCTGTTAAAAAACACCACAATGTACTTTACTTCTTAAACTCAATTATAATTATTTACCTCCATTACTTTGGTTTCATCGTGCTTTTTATTCACTTTATTCACTTCATAATTAAAGCACATCATCATTGGAGAAAAATGGCATTAGTTTACTTTTTTACATTCCTTGCGTATCTGCCACATCTGGTTGTTATCTACACAAGATTCTTTGAATCGGCCAAAAATGGGACATGGATCAATCCCCCAACCGGCTTAGAAAGTATTTACAATATGATTTGGGCGTTTAGTAACTCTCCTGTCATTTCAGTTGCCTGCATTATTCTGATAATTCTGTTTTTCATCGTTTTAGCATTTAAAAGAAAAAGCATCAACTCGCCTAATCTTTTTCTAATTACTATTCTCTTTATAATTCCCCTATTTGGCATGTTCTTGCTTTCCTACAAAATTCCAATTTACATTGATAGGTATTTGATCTTCGCTCTTCCTTTTTATTATATCCTTATAACGGTTATTATTGAACGCTTGGGTACTATGTTAACGTGGCGAAATTCGCTCATTTCCCTTTTTGTATTCAGTTTTGCTTTTACTGCCAATTACAATCCTCAGAAAAAAAGAAATGTGTCAGAGGCAATGACACTTATCAAAAAACTAAAAAATAAGGAAACTCAAGTTATTGTTTGTCCTTTTGATTACATCTTAACTTTTGCTTTTCATTATGACATCAATGCCTTTTCGAACATCAGCGATCAGATAGAATACAAGACATTAGAAGAAACACTAAAAAAAGAAGGTATTCTATTCGCCAATAATTTTTCTACAATTCAAAAAGAATTAGAAAATAAGAATAACAAATACTTTATTTATATTGACGCGCAAGCCGAATTTGCTGCCCCAGGCAATAAGATCTTTGAGGGATTGGCAAATAACATGAAACTTCTTCATGAAATAAGATTTCATGAAAATTTAACCCTCTATTATTACATTAAAACGATGAATTAATCATGAAAAAAGCCCCATCTTCCGATGAGGCTTTTATAGTGTTTGGGAATCTTGAGACCACAAACTATTTTTAAAATTTATTATTGCTTCAGTATTTGAATTACTTCAGTAGCATTATTGCTTTGAATTTTAACGTAGTAAATTCCATTCGCTAAATGAGTGATGTTTATATTTACTTTATCCTTTGAAGAAGTATTTGTAAATACAACTCTTCCAGCTAGATCACTTACTTCGATAGCTTTACTTAAACCATTACCTAATTCAATTGTAAATTCTCCGGTACTTGGATTTGGATAAATTAACAAGCCACTTATTTTTGAGGTAACTCCATTAATTCCTGTACAAGGATTTACAACCAAGCTTAAAGTTGTAGTATTTGAACAACCCGTTAAACTGGATGTTCCAGTTGCAGTGTAAACAATAGTAGTTGTAGGAGAAACCGATATGCTTGAAGTTGTGGCACCCGTATTCCAAGAGTATGTATTAGCCCCGCTTGCTGTTAGAATTGAGACCTCTCCTTTACAAATTGTAGTTACACCTGTAATTGAAATAGTAGGCAATGCGTTAACTGTTATACTTGCAACAGCATTGTTTGCACAACCTGCGGTATTTGTTCCTACAACTGTATAAGACGTGTTAGTTAATGGTGTAACTGCAATGGTATTAGTTGTTGGTCCGTTACTCCAAGAATAGGTATTTGCTCCACTTGCCGTTAAGTTAACTGTAGAACCAGCACAAACAGCAGACGTTGCACCAACTACTGCGAGCGTTGGATTAGTTGAAACAATAATTGATGTCGCAACTGTACTTGTGCAATTTCCTAAAGTATTTGTTCCAACTACCGTATAATTTGTTGTAACAGTTGGAGAAACACTAATTGTAGAAGTGTTTGCTGTTGTGCTCCATGAATAAGTATTTGCTCCTGATGCAGTTAAAACAACTGTTCCTGTTCCACAAATTAAAGTATTACCTGTAACGGCAACTGTTGGAGTTGGATTAACTGTGACGTTTACCACCGCTTGATTGCTACAACCGGCCGATGTTCCTACTACAGTATATGAAGTACTAACAGATGGGGTTGGGGCAATTGTTGATGTATTTGCTGCTGTACTCCAGCTATAGCTAGTTGCTCCATTGCCAGTTAAATTAACCGTTGATCCTGAACAAACTGGAGAATTCCCTCCGGTTATAGTTACAGTTGGACTTGGGTTGACAGTTACTATTACTGGTGTGCGTGAACTTGAAGTACAACCGCCACTTAAACCATGAATAATTATCTTTCCGTTTCCTGACTGAACACCTGACTGAAATAATGGGTTAGTAAGCGTTCCGGTAAATGAAGAGCCACCACCACCGCCGCCGCTTCCGCAGTTACCCACTGATGTACCACCTCCACCATAATAGCCACCACCGCCGCCGGCAGTACCACCATATGTAGTATAACAAATTCCATTTTCCCAAGTATCTCCGTTTCCTCCTTGACCAAGACTGCCGTTCTGGCCACATGTAGATCCATAACAAGTATTACAAGAGCCACTGCCACCATTATTAAAACCACCACCACCAGCTCCGCCAGAATGACAAGATACATTTCCAGTTCCACCGTTTAAACCGCCAGCAGTTCCTGCACCGCCATATCCGCCGCCGCCGCCGCCGCCAGCATAATTGGCACCTACAACACCACCACCACCGGCACCACCGGCATGATTTCCAACATCAGTTGGTCCACCAGCACCACCACCACCGGCAACAATCACTCTATTTAAAAGTGCATAAGGAGAAATTCTTACATCAGAGGCGCCACCACCATTTTTTGAGGCAACTGCCCAACCAATGCCACCTCCATTAAAACCAGCTTGACCCCCTACATAAAAATTTAAAACCTGACCAGGGGTGACCGCCATCACTCCTTGAGCACGTCCACCCATCCCACCACTTGGGCCTTGTCCTTGGGCACCATATGCATCAATAGTTAATTGGGTTACACCTGTAGGTATTGTTATTTGTTGCATACATCCAGTATAATTTAACTGAACACTACCGCCAGCAACTGCTGTAGAAAAAGCTTCAGCATAAAACGTTGTTGTACTAACCGGTGAAACAGTAAAGTCTGCTCCACTTGCACTTGTTCCTGTTGGCACACCACAAGTTGGCACCGTATACCATTTTATTGCACTACCAATAGAGGTAGCATTTAAACTACTGGTTGATCCTGCACATATTGTAGCAGGAGAGGCTGTAACCAAACTTGGCACAGTACATTGCGAGTTTATTTGATTTGCGCCAAATAACAAAGTACCTAACAACAAACCTTTATTCATTTTGAAATATGTTTTCTTCATTTGATAGAGATTGATACCGAATATAGTGAAAAACGACTTTTTATCCAACTTATTTACAAAAAAGCCCCATCTGTCGATGAGGCTTTTCCAATTTAAAAATCTATTACTTTCCTAACGCTTTTTTCAAGTTCTCATCAAGAGCCGTTAAAAAATCTTCGGTGTTTAAGTAGTGTTCGCCTAATTTCACTTTGTTACCGTGAATACAAACCGCTAAGTCTTTGGTCATTTTACCACTCTCAACTGTTTCAATACATACTTTTTCTAAAGCATGGCAGAAGTTGATCAACTCTTGGTTATTATCTAATTTACCACGGAACTCTAAACCACGTGTCCAAGCAAAGATACTGGCAATTGGATTAGTTGAAGTTGGTTTACCGGCTTGGTGATCGCGGTAGTGACGAGTTACAGTACCATGAGCAGCTTCTGCTTCCATTGTTTTTCCGTCTGGTGTAACCAATACAGAGGTCATTAAACCCAATGAACCAAAACCTTGTGCAACAGTATCTGATTGTACGTCGCCATCATAATTCTTACAAGCCCAAACAAAGTTACCATTCCACTTTAATGCAGAAGCAACCATGTCATCAATTAAACGGTGCTCATAAACAATACCAGCAGCTTCAAATTTAGCTTTGAATTCGTTTTGATAGATCTCCTCGAAAATATCTTTAAAACGACCATCGTATTTTTTCAAGATGGTGTTTTTAGTTGATAAATATAAAGGCCATTTTTTAGCTAATGCGGTGTTGAAACAAGAGTGAGCAAATCCTTTGATCGACTCATCTGTGTTGTACATTGCCATTGCAACTCCATCACCTTTAAAGTTAAACACTTCAAACGATTGAACATCGCCACCACCTTCTGGTGTGAAGGTTACCGTTAACTTACCTTTTCCTTTAGTAACGAAATCAGTAGCACGGTATTGGTCACCAAAAGCGTGACGACCGATACAAATGGGGGCTGTCCAGTTTGGAACTAAACGTGGTACATTCTTACAAACAATTGGCTCACGGAAAACAGTACCATCAAGGATATTACGGATGGTTCCGTTTGGTGATTTCCACATTTGCTTTAAGTTAAATTCTTTTACACGCTCTTCATCAGGTGTAATGGTAGCACATTTGATACCTACATTGTATTTTTTAATAGCCTCAGCAGAATCAATGGTAACTTGGTCGTTTGTAGCATCACGATGCTCAACACCAAGGTCATAATATTTAATATCCAATTCTAAATATGGAAGGATCAATTTATCTTTAATAAATTTCCAAATGATGCGGGTCATTTCGTCGCCATCTAATTCAACCACAGGGTTGGCTACTTTAATTTTGCTCATAATTATTGTGTTTTTTTAAGTATTTTATTTAATGCGTTACAAATGTAAAAAAGCCTTGTTATTAAGCAAGGGTTTTAAGGACAATTTTATTGATTTTAAACCCTTATATTTGAACAAAATTTTTAATTCCAGATATGAAGTTTCATAAAGAAGGTTGGCCAAGTTTAATTATTGTATTGGCATTCAGTGCCATAATCACATTTATAGCTCACTATTTTTTTCCTGAATTTGCCATTGCGCATTGGTTTGCTTACCTATTGAGCGCCTTTTTAACCATAACTATACTCCAGTTCTTTCGCGATCCTAAACGTGAGTTTACCATCAACGAAAACCAGATCATTGCTCCAGCTGATGGCAAAGTGGTGGTTATTGAAGAGACGGAGGAAGCTGAGTATTTCAAAGGCAAACGCTTACAAGTGTCCATCTTTATGTCGCCCTTGAATGTGCATATTAACCGCTACCCTATCGCAGGTAAAGTGGTGTTCTTTAAATACCATCCGGGTAAGTTTTTGGCCGCGTGGGAACCCAAAAGCAGCACCGATAATGAGCGCACAACCGTTGTGGTTGAGCACAAGAATGGCACACAGATCTTGTTTCGCCAGATCGCGGGAGCTTTGGCCCGCCGAATTGTATGGTATTGCAAAGAAGGTGATACCGCTGCACAATGCCAGGAAATGGGTTTTATTAAATTTGGCTCGCGAGTTGACCTATTTTTACCCATTGGCACCAAATTAAACGTTAAAATTGGCGATGTGGTAAAAGGATCACAGTCGGTTTTAGGCGAAATTTAATCTCTTTTTCCTTCTTGTTTATCAGGGCTAAACAGTTAATATCTTAGCCCAAACACTGCCTATTTTCATTTTTAGAAATCCTAATTTTAATGATTATCTAAATTAAGCGGTGTCGAATCCAATAAAAAAATTAGCTGGGCAAACGGTCATTTATGGCCTCGGAACCATTTTGCCCCGTTTTTTGAATTTTCTTCTTACGCCATTACTCACTTATATTTTCACAAGGCCGGTTGATTTTGGTGTTAATTCCGAGATCTACACTTACATCGCTTTTATGAATGTGATATTTACTTATGGAATGGAAACCGCATTCTTCAATTTCTCGAATAAAAAAGAGGATAAAGAAAGCGTTTACAACACCGCGGTTACATCGCTGATCATTTCATCAATAAGTTTTGCATTGATCCTTTTCTTATTTGCACAACCCATTGCCAATTGGCTGGATTATCCCGATAAACTCAAATACATTTACTGGTCCATTGCTATCCTTGCTACAGATGCTGTGATGGCCATTCCTTTTGCCCGTTTGCGCGTTAACAACAAGGCTAAAACATTTGCGCTTTTAAAGGCGCTCAATGTTTTTGTGAATGTGGGATTACACATTTTCTTTTTTGTGTTTTGCAAAATCGCTTACGAAAACAATGAACCCGGAACTTTAGCGTCTCTTTATGATCCTGAGATTGGAATTGGTTATTCTTTTTTATCAGGTGTGATAGCCAATTTTGTTTCACTGATCTTTCTCGCACCCCAATTCAAGTTATTTCGATTTGCTTTCAATAAAGAACTTTGGAAAGAAATGTTCCATTACGCGTGGCCACTTTTGATTCTTGGCCTTGCTGGGATGGTGAATGAAGTATTCGATCGACTCATCATTAAACAATTGATGCCGGGCCATGAAGGACAATATGCACAGGGAATTTATGGAGCTTGTTACAAAATTGCCATGCTAATGACCATGTTCAGGCTTGCATTTTCCTATGCTGCCGAACCATTTTTTTTCAATAGCGCCAAGGATAAAGATTCCAAAAAAGTGAATGCTTTTGTGATGAAAGTATTTGTTATTTTTTGCTGCTTTATTTTTTTAGTGACCATGATGAATTTGCCAATCATTAAAAGAATGATTGGCCCAACGTATTGGGAAGGCTTAGCCGTAGTGCCTATTCTTTTACTCGCCAATTTATTTTTAGGTGTGTATTACAACCTCAGCATTTGGTATAAACTCACAGGGCAAACTAAATTTGGAGCCATCATCACCATAATTGGCGCTGTAATTACGCTGGGAGTAAACTTTGCCTTTGTGCCCCAATACAGTTACATGGCATGTGCTTGGGCTACTTTTGCAGCTTATGGCACGATGATGGTTATTTCTTATTTTCTTGGACAAAAACATTATCCAGTTAATTATAATATACGGGCAATAAGTGTGTTCTTCATCTTAGCTGTTGGATTGTATTTACTATCAACACTATGGCAAGACATGGAGCAACGCTATTTAAAGCTATTATTGAATAATTTGTTAGTAGTATTATTTGTTTTCTTCTTTTATAAATTGGAATTTTCTAACCTGAAAAAATTTAAAACAACATCAGGTGCTAACGATCAAAATAATTAACCAATCCATTCATCCATTGCCGGAATATGCCACTGAGCATGCCGCCGGAATGGACCTCAGAGCTAGTTTAAAAGAACCCATAACGCTAAAACCCTTGGAAAGAACCTTGGTTCCTACCGGTTTGTATATGGAATTGCCTGTTGGCTTCGAAGCTCAAATTCGTCCACGTAGCGGCTTAGCCTTTAAACATGGTTTAACTGTTTTAAACTCACCCGGCACTATTGATGCAGATTACAGAGGTGAGATCAAAGTACTCTTAGTGAATCTATCAAACGATAATTTTACGATCAATGATGGTGAGCGAGTAGCGCAAATGGTCATCGCTAAACACGAAACTGTTGAATGGTACTCGGTTGCAAAGATCGAAGAAACAACCAGAGGTGCCGGCGGATTTGGAAGCACTGGGAAGGAATGATTTAAGACGACAAGAGGCATGAATCAAGACGAACATAGTTCATATTCTTAATGTCATGATTCTCGCTTCAAAACAAAATGAAAATAAAACAATTATGAAAACAGTTGACTCTATAAATTTCTCAAACAAACGCGCAGTAATTCGCGTTGACTTTAATGTACCTTTAAATGATGCATTTCAGGTAACCGACGAAACCCGCATTAAAGCAGCCATTCCAACGCTTAAAAAAATATTAAAAGATGGTGGCAGCATTGTGTTAATGTCGCATTTAGGCCGCCCTAAAGAAGGACCAACCAATAAATATTCGTTGAAACATATTGTTTCAAATGTTTCGGCTTTGTTAGGAGTACCTGTTTCATTTGCGGATGACTGCATTAGCACGGACGCCTTCGCGAAATCAGCCGCATTAAAAGCTGGTGAAGTATTGTTATTAGAAAATTTACGTTTTTACAAAGAAGAAGAAAAAGGAGACGAAGGGTTTGCAGAAAAATTAAGCAAACATGGTGATGTGTATGTAAATGATGCCTTTGGTACCGCACACCGCTCACATGCGTCAACCGCAATTATTGCCAAATATTTTAAACCAGATAACAAATGTTTTGGTTATGTAATGGCAGGCGAAGTTGCCAGCATTGACAAAGTATTGAATAAAGCAGAAAAGCCGTTTACCGCAATAATTGGTGGTGCTAAAGTGAGTGATAAGATCATGATCATTGAGCAATTGATGAACAAGGCTGATAATATTTTAATTGGCGGCGGTATGGCATTTACCTTTGTGAAAGCCATGGGAGGCCATATTGGTAAATCATTATGTGAAGATGATCGCTTAGATACAGCTAAAAATTTATTAGTAAAAGCAAAAGAAAAAGGTGTGAACATTTACATTCCCACCGATGCAGTAATTGCAGATAATTTTGCCAATGATGCTAATAAAAAAGAATGCAAGATCGGAGAGATCCCTGAAGGCTGGATGGGACTGGATGCAGGACCGGAAACTGTAAAGATGAACAGTGAGGTCATAAAAAACTCTAAGACCATATTATGGAATGGACCCATGGGGGTGTTTGAAATGAGCAGTTTTGAGAACGGCACCAAACAAGCAGCACTTGCTATTGCAGAAGCAACCAAAAACGGTGCATTTACCTTAATTGGAGGGGGTGACAGTGTAGCGGCCATTAACAAATACCATTTAGCTGACCAAGTAAGTTATGTAAGTACGGGCGGTGGCGCTTTATTGGAATATATTGAACAAGGCAGCTTGCCAGGTGTTAAAGCTATAGAAGGATAATGAGATGCCTTGTGTTCATACTTATCTGTACCTTTCTATTTACTTCGTGTAAAAAAGATCGTACTTGCGAATGCAAGAATAGTAATGGCGTTTATATTTCAGGATCACTTGAAAATAGCACAAAACGTGATGCGAAAAAAAGTTGCGAAAGTTTGTCGCAAGGAGATACAGATTGTTACTTAAAAGAATAGCAAATTATGAATTTTAGCCCTTCAACTTTTCATAGGATGACGTTAACCAAGAATAATATTTACAATTAAAAACACACTCAAACTCATGAATTTCAGAATAGGATTTGGTTACGATGTGCATCCGCTCAAAAAAGGAAGAGATCTTTGGATCGGTGGTATAAAATTAGATCACCACTCGGGTTGCGACGGACATAGTGATGCAGATGTATTGCTGCATGCTATTTGCGATGCCTTATTAGGTGCCGCCAATTTGCGCGACATTGGTTTTCATTTTCCGAACACCAGTTCTGAATTTAAAAATGCCGACAGTAAAGTACTGTTAAAAGAGGTAGTTCGTTTACTGAAAGAAAAGAATTACCTGATCGGAAACATTGATGCTACACTATCCATGGAAGCACCAAAGATCAACCCACATATTACAGCCATGCAAAAAGTTTTGGCTCCAATCATGGAAATTGATGAAGACTGTGTTTCAATAAAAGCAACTACCAACGAGAAACTTGGGTATGTGGGTAAAGAAGAAGGCGTGAATGCTTATGCAGTGGCGCTGATCTATAAAAAGTAGTTGCTTAGAATTTATATTCTTTATCCTAAGAAGAGTAGAAGGAAATGACAAAAAAACAAGTGGAGAAAACCGTTACAATTTCTCTCCACTTAATTTTAAGATTATGATTTCATAATTAACAAAGTCTTGCTTCGACTCCGCTCAGTATGACTTTGAATTTAACTTATCACTCCACCAACAACTTCTCAACCTTACTCACTTCATTATTTCTGATCTTCAAGAAATACATTCCACCTGTTAAACCCGAAAGATCAATTCGATTACTTGTATTCGATCGTAATTCACTTTGTTGTTTCACGGCTTTTCCGGTTACATCCATGATGCTCAGATCATAAACAGTTGCGGTTTCATCCTTTATAAAAACATAAACATTGTCCTTTGCCGGATTTGGGAAAAAATCATAGTTCAATTCCATTCGTTGCTCTGCAACTCCATTAGGTGCTGTGTAGGATATAACCGACTCTGAAATCGTATTATGACCTCCCGTTGGTCCTGTATTACCAGCTTGTACAATACCATAATAAGATTTATACATTGTGTATGGAAACTGAGGGTCCAAATTACCATCTAAAGTAACAAAGTATGCATAAGTACCACTTGGGTATTCTGGTGTAACGCAAAAACGTCCATTTCTAAAATCCAAGTCACCGGCACCTGATGTAAACACATAGTCTTCCATAAAACAGCCCACAGGGTAGGTGCTGTTCACTGCTGGTCCGTTTGCACGAGTTGAAGTTGTGGTAGTTGTGTAACTGCTTCTCATACGCTTGAAGGCACCTGTTCCATTTGTGTTTGTATAAGCCCATGCACCATACACTGGATAACCATCAAACGCATAACCAATAATGGGTGAATGTTTTGTACTGTCTGTAATATTGTATAAGCATCGTGGACTTACATGATGATGGTATTCACCATTTGGTGCCGGGTGACCTAAACAATCATCAAAACTGATACCTTCCCAGAAATAGGCATTTCTATTCCATACTCCGGCATTGTTATAGGACATCCCATCAGACACGTTAAAAATGCTTACTCCGTTTGTCCAAACCCCTGTATGCCCCATACCAACAGTAGTTGGTGCTCCAGTGTTTTGTTGTGGATTTCGAGTGAACTTATATACAAAATTTTGATTAACTGGTGTATTCGGATTTGCTGTCCATGGCCCTATTGAATAACTGGGCACACAACTTGCACTTACATAAACATTATTGGTTGAATACTGCACCTGTTGAACATTGGTTACAATCCCACCATATCCGGTTGCGTTTGTCGCATTTACGATCCACGAAGTCACTTCAGGACCAACCTGTGCTTTTAATTGGCTTAAAACCAACACTGCAGCTATTACAATTTTTATTCTCATGGTTTTTAAAATAATTTATTTAATGTGGCGGAGGGCCTCCTGGTCTGTTTGGGCCAGCCATACCTCTTATGATATCGCCAATGATCGCATCAAAATGTTTCTTTTGTTCTTCGTTGCAGATCTTTCTTACCTCTTTAAAATGTTCGAAGGTTACCGTTTCAATTGCTTTTTGATTCGTAGAGATAGCTGTTGCCAACTCATCTACTATTTTTTGATCCGGTGTTTCCATTTTCAATTGATCAAAATATGTTTTACGTAATTCTCTTCCCTTTTCTTGTAATTCGAGCATGGATGAGTGATGCGCTTCTTTCAGCGCTTCAAATAGTTTAATTTGATCAGGAGATAATTTTAATTCTTCAATGATCATTTTAGCTGGTCCTCCCCCACCGTGATGCATTGGTGGACCCGGATGCATTTGATGTCCGGGCGATCTCCAGGTGTTTAACAATAAAATGATGTTCAGAATGGCCAAAACACCAACGCTCCATTTTAATACGGTCATATTCTTATTTTCCATCTTAATACGAATATATAGTTGCGTTGTTTAAATTCAAATCAGTAGTAGAGGCCGCATTCTGTCCGGTGCCTTGATCCTTTAGGTTACTTTTAACAATAGAAACAAGATTAACAGAAATGATCACCGATACTAAAACAGCCATAGCCCAGCGAATAGCCGAATTTCCTTCGGAAGAAAAAACAGGCTTAGTGTTCTTTTTAATTTTAGCAGTTACTTGCTCAAATAAAAAGGGCGAAGGCTCGGCCCGGTGAATACCTTCTGTGCTGTTCATTATATCATTTATCCACTTATCCTTTTCCATTATATACTATTTAGACGTTATTAGTAATTAAATCCCTCGGTTTTTATATAAATTTCCTAGTTTTTCACGCAAAACCCCTTTGGCACGCTGAATTAGGGATTCAACAGCCTTGGGACTCAGATCCATGATCACGGCAATTTCCTTTTGTGATAATTCCTCCACATGAAACAAAATAAAGGCCGTTTTCTGGTTTTCCGTTAACAACTCAATGGCCGCGAATAAAATTCGGGCATTTTCCTTTTTTTCTAATAGAACACCCGGGTGATCAAAATGACCTTTATCCAGATTTATTTCCCCTGTTTCCGTATTAAAGATGTTGCTAATGAAGCCAAAACGTTTTTTTCTGCTTTTTTTTCTTAGCAGATCTAAGCTCTTATTCACTGTGATTCGATAGATCCAAGTAGATAAAGCCGACTGTTGTTTAAACTTCTCCAGCGAATGGTATACTTCTATGAACACATCCTGTGTGATGTCCTCCGCATCTTCCCTGTTCTGCAAAAAAGATATAGCGGTATTGAATACCCGCGCTCGATTGCTATCAACGATCTCTTTAAATGATATTTCAGGGTTGTGCTCCAGGTGAAGAAAATTAACTCGGCTAAAAATAGTTCATTTTGACGGGATAGAAGAATCTAAATAAATTTATATTGCTGATGAACTACCAACAAACTTATTTATGATCGACGATAAGGCTTCTACATCCACTGTTTCGATAGGATGTTTGGTGTTTGGCAACATAAACATCCCCGCATTATCTAATTGCTTGTACACATGCGTTGTTTCTTCTAATGTTACCATGGTATCTTTATCAGCAATACCAATCAATACTTCATTTGTGATTTGAGAAAACAGTTTTGCATCAAGTGGGTTATTATCACCCATTCTTAACATCATCTCTGCAGTTCTTTTCAGAAGCACCTCCCAGCCAATTCCATGTCTTGTTTTAAGTGCCTCCGCAAATTTTGGAACTTTAGCTAAAATTGTTGTTGGATCCAATTGCTTGATCTCGTTTTGAGCAATTTCCTTTGTCCAATTAAATTTTGTTCCTAATGTGATGATCTTGCCTAATAATTTTGGCTCTTGGGCTGCTAAATATAATGCCACATAACCGCCCATGCTATAGCCAAATATATGGGGAGTAATTAATTCATTGGCCCGAATGAATTGTTGCAGTTCATCAGCAAATTGTTTTATGCTGAAATCAGCTTCAAACGGCATTTGCCCATGACCTGAAAAGGAAAAAGAAAATACTTGGTAATTTAATTTTGATAAGGCACCTTCTAAAAGATCTAATTGATCTTTAGCACCAATAGCACCGTGAAGTAAAATGATGGTTTTCACCTAAGCCTTAGCCTTAAACTTATTAATGGCGTTAATCGTAAATTCTGAAAGCACAAGCTTCCCGCTCATTCCTGCGCGTTCGATCAAAAGTGTATCCCAGTTCTCAGTGCCTTCCCACATTACTTTTTTAAGCATGCTCATAGCTTCCGGATTGCTGTTCGCTAATTTAGTTGCTAAAGCATCTATGCTTTTATCCATATCAGCTGTGTTATCAAATAACTCAGCATACAAGCCTTTTTCTTTAGCCCATTGTGCACTTTGCCATTCGGTTGCGTTAATAGTTAACTGACAAAAGGCAGATGTACCTACTTTACGCTCAACAGCAGGGCCAACTACAAACGGACCAATACCTACTGCTAGTTCACTTAATTTTATTGAAGCCTCTTTTATCGCGTAAGTGTAATCGGCTGCAGAAGCAATACCAACTCCACCACCCACTGCTTTGCCTTGCACACGTGCAATAACAAATTTTGGGGCCTTGCGCATTGCATTGATAACTGCAGCAAAGCCAGAGAAAAATTTTAATCCGGTATCCAGATCCTTAATTGCAATTAACTCATCAAAGCTTGCACCGGCACAAAACGCTTTTTCACCTTCACTTTGGATCACGATCACCTTTGCTTGATCATCCTTCCCCAATTTTTCTACCTCTGCTGCTAAGTTACGCAACTGCTGACCCGGCATGGAATTACTTTGAGGATGGAAAAAAGTAATATAACCAATTCCGTTCTTTATTTCTGATTTAACGAATGCTTCCATTGTTTTAATAATTACACCAGCATAGTAACCGGATTCTCAATAAATGCTTTTAATGATTGTAAAAACGCTGCACCTGTTGCACCATCTACAGTTCGGTGATCACACGCTAAGGTTAGTTTCATCACATTACCCGGTACAACAGCACCATTTTTAACCACCGGTACCTGACGAATGGCACCTACGGATAGGATACATGATTCCGGTGAATTAATAATAGATGTAAATGACTCAATACCAAACATACCTAAATTAGAAATAGTGAAGGTATTACCTTCCCAATCTGCCGGTTGTAATTTTTTCTCCTTCGCGCGTTTACCTAAACTTTTTACTTCCGATGAAATTTGCGACATCGACAATTGATCGGCAAAGCGAACTACCGGAACCAACAAACCATCTTCGATAGCAACTGCTACACCAATATGGATGTGATGATTGATGCGAACACGATCGCCCAACCAACTGCTATTCACACGCGGATGCTTTCTTAATGCTGCCGCTGATGCTTTAATCACCAAGTCGTTGAATGATGTTTTTACATCACTCACTTTATTGATAGCTTCGCGACTTGCGATCGCATTATCCATATCCACCTCAATGTTCAATACAAAGTGAGGTGCGTTATTGTAACTTTCTAATAAACGACGCGCAATGGTTTTACGCATCTGCGATGCCGGCTCATCCATGTAACTTTCAACACCTAATGCAACCGAAGAAGTTTTTCCGTTTGAACTTGGTGCACTTGCTTTATAATTTTCGATATCTGCTTTTGTAATACGTCCACCATCGCCGGTTCCGTTTACTTTACTGATATCAATTCCTTTTTCTTTTGCTAATGCTTTTGCCAATGGAGATGCTTTGATGCGGCCACCTGAATTGTTTGAGATAACAGCGCCATTTGTTTGAACTGAAGCAGTTGCTGTCGCAGTCTTCTCAACTGAGTTCGAAGCCACAGTTACCTCTTGCTTACCGCCGCCTGAAGCTTGGCTATTCACTATCTCAAGAATTGCTTTAATATCTTCTCCGCCTTTTCCTAAGATGGCGATCACCGAATCAACAGGAATAGATTGGCCTTCGGCCACACCTTGATGGATCAATACACCATCTTGAAACGAATCAAATTCCATCGTTGCTTTATCGGTGGCAATATCAGCTAACAACTCACCACTCTTCACTTTATCTCCTACTTTCTTGTGCCACTTTTCAATGGTACCTTCCGTCATGGTGTCGCTTAGTTTTGGCATGCGCACTACTTCAACACCAGCAGGCAATGCTGCAGTATTAACTGGTGCTTTGGTTACAACAGGTTCAGCCGCTGCAGCCTTTACAGGTGCGCTTGTGGTTGCCCCGTTTAATAAGGCAGAAATATCTTCGCCTTCCTTTCCAAGAATAGCAATAATGGAATCAACCGCAACTGCTTGCTTTTCCTGAACACCCATGTGCAATAATACACCATCCTGAAATGATTCAAATTCCATGGTAGCTTTATCTGTTTCAATATCTGCGAGCAGATCTCCACTTTTAACTTTATCTCCCACTTTCTTGTGCCATTTCGCAACGGTTCCTTCCGTCATGGTATCACTTAACTTGGGCATTCTAACTATTTCAGCCATGTTTTTATTTAAGATTTATGATTTTTTGATCTTAGATTTTTTGTGTTTCTAAAATCTTACTTCTTCATTCTAAAATTCAATTACTCAATAATGAACGGATAATTCGGCTCCGAGTAAACATCTTTGTAAAGCTCTTCTGGCTCTGGGTACGGACTCTCTTCGGCAAACTGAACAGACTCATCAACCAACGCTTTCACGCGGGCTTCAGCCGCTTCAATACCAGCATCATCGATCCACTTATTTTGCTTCATGGTATCTAATACTTTCTCTATCGGATCTTGCTTTTGATATTCCTTTACTTCGTCTTTTGTACGATAGGTTTGCGCATCACTCATGCTATGACCTTTGTAACGATAGGTCTTCATTTCTAAAAATGTTGGCCCATCACCTCTTCTTGCTCTTGCAACAGCTTCTTCAATCGCCTCATGCACAGCCTCCACATTCAATCCATCAACCGGCTTGCTTGGCATGTCGTATGCTAAACCCAATTTCCAAAGATCATGCACATTACTGGTACGCTCCACCGAAGTTCCCATCGCATACATGTTATTTTCCACAATAAAAACTACTGGTAATTTCCAGGTCATAGCCATGTTAAACGCCTCGTGCAATGCACCCTGACGAACAGCACCATCACCCATAGAACAAACACACACATTGTCTGTACCGTTATACTTTTCTGCAAATGCAATACCTGCGCCTAATGGAACTTGTCCGCCTACAATACCATGCCCACCAACAAAACCATGTTCCTTACTAAAGATGTGCATACTACCACCTTTACCTTTACTGCAGCCTGTTATCTTTGCATACATCTCGGCCATCACATATTTTGGATGTAATCCCAATCCGATCGGATGTGCGTGATCACGGTAAGCAGTGATATGCTTATCACCAACTTTTGTAGCACTCACTGTTCCGGCAACAATCGCTTCCTGACCAATGTATAAGTGACAGAAACCTTTGATCTTTTGCTGAACATACACTTGCCCGGTCTTCTCTTCAAAACGACGCATCAATAACATTGATTCATACCATTTTGCATATTGTTCCTTTGTGAACTTTAAATTTTTTTCAACTGCCGTTTTAGCCATAAGCCACGTAATTTTGTAAGCAACAAATTTAACAGAAAATCTGATAAATTGGCAATTTTAATAGCTTGCCGCAGGCTTCAATTAAAACTCTATATAACTGATAATGAACCTTTTTTGCAAATTATTCGAAATTAGCTTTCTCAATATGCGCTAAGCTATGTTTACAATTATTTTTTAAGGACCAATTGCATCACAAATAAATAACGAAGTTTGACCGCATGGAGTTTAGCTATCAGCCTTTTTTATTGGAATACAAACACCCTTTTGGTGTATCATCTCATACGCGTACACATACGCAAACTGTTTTTACAAAAATTTCCTGGGAAGGATTTAGCGGTTTTGGCGAGGCCTGTTTACCACCCTATTTAGGAGAAACTTTAGAAGACACGTTGGAATTGTTTGAAAAAGCCAAGCGTATTCTAAAAGATCAAACATACCCCTGCTCTATTGCTGAGATCATTTTAGAAATAGATGAATTGTCTGAAAAAGGCAACGCGGCCAAAGCTGCTATAGATATAGCATTACATGACCTAAAAGGAAAAATTGAGAAAAAATCGGTTAGACAGTTATACCGTTTGCAAAATAAAAATTACGCGATCACAGCTTGTACAATTGGAATAGATAACGAAGAAACGATCAAACAAAAAATAGAAGAAGCGGCAGATTTTTCGATCCTGAAAATAAAAGCTGGCACAAAGGATGACAAAGCGCTGATTGAATTGATCAGGAAATACACAGACAAACCTCTTTATGTGGATGTTAACCAAGGCTGGACTGACAAACAATTTGCAGTGGATATGATCGGCTATTTTAAAGAAAAAGGAGTAGTACTTGTAGAGCAACCATTACCGGTTGATCAACTAGAGGACATGGCCTGGTTAACCGCACATTGCGCCCTTCCTACCATTGCAGATGAAAGTGTAAAGCGATTAAAAGACATTCCACTTATAAAAGATGCATTTTCAGGCATCAATATTAAACTCATGAAATGCACCGGAATTAAAGAAGCATTTGAAATGATTGAACTGGCAAAAGAGTTTAACTTAAAAGTATTTTTAGGATGCATGGCCGAAAGTTCATGCGGTACTTCTGCTATGGCTCAATTAATGGATTGCGCTGATTACATTGACTTGGATGCACCTCACTTATTGAAGAATGATCCTTTCAGTGGCGTTAAGTACAGCAAAGGCAACATCTTGATCAATGAACTGCCCGGTATTGGCGCATTGCCAAACAGCCTTCTGGCAGAATTTTAATTTACTTGAGATACTGACGATTGAACATGATCGGCAATAAACTTTCAATACTTTTTGTGATATAAACTTTTCCGGCCTTGCTCGACATGATCATGCGAATAGGTTCTTCTGCTCTGATCTCATACTCTGCCAAAACTTGTCTGCATGCGCCACAAGGAGTGATTGGATCTTGAAACGAATTTGAAGCAGATAAATAAGAAATAGCAATGGATTTAATGCGCATGTTCGGAAACTGTGACGATGCATAAAAAACAGCGGTACGCTCGGCACACAAACCACTAGGGTAAGCAGCATTCTCTTGATTATTTCCTGTGATCACTTCACCATTCTCCAACAACAATGCCGCACCTACCTGAAAATTAGAATAGGGTGCATATGCCTTTTTTGCGATCTCCTTTGCTTTATCTAACAACATGCGATCTTCCGAACGCAGATCATCTTCTGTCAAATAAACTTCGTACGTGGTATTAATGGTGATATTTTCTGGTTTATTCATTTCTTGTTCTTAATCCTAAAATGATCAGGTCACGCTCCACTCCATCCATATTGGCCACCTTAGGAAAGTGTGCCCATTTTTCGAAATTGAATTTATAAAATAATTTTAAGCTTGGCTCATTGTGCCCAAAAATAAAACCCAATAAATTTTTTATGCCTCTTGGTTGCGATTCATCAATTGCCTTCTGCAAACAAATATTACCTAAACCTTTTCCTCTAGCATTTTCTTCTAAATAAATACTCACTTCGGCAGTGATATCGTATGCCGGACGCCCGTAAAAACTATTAAAACTCATCCATCCGGCGTAAACGCCATCCAATTGAATGATCCAAAGCGGACGATTGCTCTCATTATGTGAATGAAACCAAGGTAATTTATCGTTCACCGTAACCGGATCCAGATCTGCTGTTACCAAACGAGAAGGGATAGTTGAATTGTATGTATCAACGATCTTTTTCAGATCATTTTCCTGAGCGTATACAAATTCAACCTTCATTAATATAAAAAATTATTATACGGATATCGTTTGATGTGCATCTCCTTTACCAATTTGTAAAGTGTGCTTTTAAACTCGTCTACATTCTGCTTTTTTGCCGCACTGATAAAG
Organism: Vaucheria bursata; assembly: GCA_032358265.1. Taxonomy (NCBI): domain Eukaryota; class Xanthophyceae; order Vaucheriales; family Vaucheriaceae; genus Vaucheria; species Vaucheria bursata. The sequence goes on from JAULBW010030932.1 coordinate 153,368, forward strand.
ATACAATTGTTATTCATGTTCTTCATCCAGGTGCGCTTGATCTCATCTAAAGATAAATTATCGCGTGTTGATGGCGTCAAATCATCTTCCTCTTTTGGTGTATATTTAAACGCGTCGATCTTGTTGAACACTAATAATACCGGCTTATCACCGGCACCAATATCGTGCAAGGTTTGGTTCACCACATTAAAATGATCTTCAAAATTCTTATGTGAAATATCCACCACATGCACCAAAAGATCAGCTTCACGTACTTCATCCAGTGTGCTTTTAAAACTCTCTACCAATTGTGTTGGTAGTTTTCGAATAAATCCTACGGTATCACTTAGTAAAAAATAAATATTATCAATGGTTACCTTTCTTACTGTGGTATCGAGGGTTGCAAACAATTTGTTTTCTGCCAACACTTCGCTTTTACTCAGCATATTCATGATGGTGCTCTTTCCTACATTGGTATAACCTACCAAAGCTACACGTATCAACTCGCCTCTGTTCTTACGTTGTGTAGCCATTTGCTTATCGATCTCACGCAATCGTTCTTTCAACAAAGCGATCTTATCTCTTACAATACGCCTGTCTGTTTCAATTTCTTTCTCACCTGCACCACCGCGGGTTCCGGTTCCACCACGTTGCCGTTCTAAGTGGGTCCACATACCTGTTAAACGCGGCAACATATATTGATACTGGGCCAATTGAACTTGCGTTTTTGCATGTGCTGTTTGTGCGCGTTGCTCAAATATTTCTAATATCAGGGTTGTGCGATCGAGGATCTTTTTACCTAATACTTTTTCTAAATTACGTTGTTGAGAAGGCGATAGTTCATCATCAAATATCACCACGTCCACATTGTGTTCCTTGATATAGGCGGTAACCTCTTCTAGCTTTCCTTTTCCAATAAAAGTTGCCTTATCAGGCTTTTCGAGCTTTTGTGTGAATACGCGAACCGTTTCCAATTGATAGGTGCGCGCTAAAAATTCAAGTTCATCCAGGTACTCAAATGCCTGACCTTCGTCGTGCATTTTTAAAATAACACCAATCAAAACGCAAGTTAATTGTGGCTTTGCGGTGCTAAACAATTCTTCCTTCATCCAGTATTACTTACCCTTTATTGTTGAATTTAAATAATCTGTGATAGCTTGTGCTTGCTCTTCGTTTACTGTTGCAGCAGGCATGGCGCCTTTTCCATGCAATATGATCTCTTTCATTGCAGCAACATCCAATGCAGATGCAGATAGGTCTTTTGCACCTGCCATTCCAAGTTTTCCATCATTACCGTGGCACAATGCACAATTTGCCTCATACAACGCCTTGCCATCTGTACCAGCAATAGCGCTTGTTTCTGTAATTGCTTTCTTTTTGTGGTACACCTCTGCTAAACCATAACTTCCAGTGATCAACAATAAACTCAACGCTACCAAAACCTTATTTGATTTCTTGAATCCAATAACCGCTAATGGAATAGAAGCAAATACCATTGCTAACTTGATCCAAAATAAATAATCAAACTTACTACCAAAAGGTAATTGTGTTGCTAAATAAATACCAGTAAGTAAAAACAAAAAACTAATGATCATTTCCGGTACTTTGATCATTTTACTGAACTTCTGTAACAGATCATTTCGGTTACCCAACAACAAAATTGTTTTTATTACGTAAATAAGTAAAAACAGGGTTACCACTAGGGTATGTGTATGTAAAATTCCTTTATACATGATATAATTTTTAAAAAGTAAATTTAACAAATTTAGATGGAATAATTGCACACAAATTAATTAGGAATTATACATAATGTAGTTAATTTTGATGATTATTGATTTTAAATGAAGAAACTCATCCTTGGTTTAGCCTGTTTAAGTATAAAACTCCTTTACCCTCAAAGCACATTTCCAACAAATGGTGCACCAAATCCAAATCATACCACGTATGCATTCATCAATGGGGTAATTCATGTGAATGAAGACATCACTTTGAAAAATGGTACACTCATTGTAAAAGACCAGAAGATCGTTGATGCAATTGAGAATGGCGCGGCACCTAAAAACGCTGTAGTGATCGACCTGAAAGGAAAACATATCTACCCCTCTTTCATTGAGCTTTATTCAGAATACGGTATCCCTGAATCAAATAAAGAAGGACGAAATGGTTTTGGTCCGCAAATGGAAAGCAGTGTGAAAGGTGCATACGGTTGGAATCAGGCGATCAGATCAGATTTCTCAGCACATTCCGTTTTTGTGCATCAACCAGAACAAGCAGACGCTTTAAAGCGCTTAGGCTTTGGATCCGTTGTAACGTCTAAAAAAGATGGAATCGTAAGAGGAAGCGGTGCTTTGGTGTTATTGAACAACAGTAAAGAAAATGAAAGTATCATTGCAGATAAAAGTGCTGCATTCTATTCATTGAACAAAGGGAGTTCAACACAGGATTATCCAAGTTCATTAACTGGTTGCATTGCTTTGTTACGTCAAACTTATTACGACGCACTTTGGTATAAACAAAACACCGGCAAATCAGAATACAACATTTCTTTAGATCAATTCAATCAGCTACAATCGTTACCCGGTATATTTGAAAGCAATGACAAATACAACAACCTGCGCGTTGATCAGATAGCAAAGGAATTTAATGTGCAATACATTTTAAAGACAGGAAACAATGATTATCAGCGAATAGAAGATATTAAAAGTATAAACACGAAATTGATCGTTCCGGTAAACTATCCTGAGAATTATGATGTGGAAGATGCTTTAGAAGCCGAATACATCTCACTAAGCGATCTAAAGCATTGGGAATTGGCACCCACCAATTTGGGCGTTTTAGAAAAAAATGGTATTTCATTTTGCATCACTACAGCTGACTTAAAAGATAAAAAACAATTTCTTGGCAATATTCGCCTGGCTATTAAAAATGGCTTAAGTGAAAAGATGGCCTTAAAAGCATTAACAACAAACCCGGCTCAGTTTTTAAATGCACAAAGCAAAATAGGTTCTTTAAAAAAGGATCTGTACGCAAACTTTTTCATCAGTAACAAAAATATTTTTGAAGAAGACGCCACTATTTTGGAACACTGGGTAGGTGGCCTGCCAAGTAACTACGCAAACTTAAACACAATTGATGTGAGAGGTAACTATAATTTGATCACCGACAAACAAACCTATTCGGTTCAAATTAGCGGCGAACTATATAAACCAAAAGTGAATGTGAAAATTGATACAACTAAAGCCAACGCAAACTTTAGTTTCAACAACCAATTAGCCAATTTAAATTTTACTTACGATAGTTCAAGCATTGTAAGGATCAATTTGAATTATGATGAAAAAAACAAAAATTTCTCAGGAACTGGTCAATGGTCAGATGGAAACAAATTCAATTGCGAAATGAATTTTATTTCAGCTGCAGACACAGCAAAACCAAAAACACCAGCAGCAAAACCAACACCAAGTGTTAGCTTAGGCAAAACCATATATCCATTCAGCGCATACGGAATAAGTTTACCGGAGGGAACCAACACCTATAAAGAATATTCAACAAAACAAAAAACAGGTAGTGTTTTAATAAAAGGTGCTACGGTTTGGACCAATGAAAAAGACAGTATACTGTCAAATTGTGATGTATTGATCACCGATGGAAAGATCGTTAAAGTTGGTCAGAATATTGAAGCGCCAAAAACACCTAACACGAAAGTGATCGATGCAAAAGGCATGCATGTAACAGCGGGTATTATTGACGAACATTCACACATTGCTTTAACCGCGGGTGTAAATGAAGGTGCACAAGCAAGCAGTGCAGAAGTAAGAATGGGTGATGTATTGAATCCTGAAGACGTGAATATTTACAGACAATTAGCAGGTGGTGTAACAACCTCTCAACTACTCCATGGTTCTGCAAATCCAATTGGCGGTCAAAGTGCTTTGATCAAATTACGTTGGGGACAAAATGCTGAAAATTTGAAATTTGAAAAAGCGGATGGTTTTATCAAATTTGCCCTAGGTGAAAACGTAAAGCAAAGCAACTGGGGTGATTTTAATTCGGTACGTTTCCCGCAATCACGCATGGGAGTTGAACAAGTATACAACGATTACTTTACCCGCGCTAAAGAATATGATGCACAGTGGAAAGCGGCCAAAGCGAATCCGAAAGCCATTGCTCCTCGAAAGGATCTGGAATTAGAAGCATTAGCGGAGATCATCAACAAGAAACGTTTTATTACCTGCCACAGTTATGTGCAAAGCGAGATCAATATGCTCATGCACATTGCTGATACTTTTGGATTTAAAGTAAATACTTTTACGCACATTTTGGAAGGGTACAAAGTAGCCGACAAAATGAAAGCGCACGGTGTTTATGCTTCCACATTTGCCGATTGGTGGGCTTATAAAAACGAAGTAATGGAGGCTATTCCATACAATGCAGCCATACTTACCAAAGTTGGAGTTGCTACTGCTATCAATTCGGATGATGCTGAAATGGCGCGTCGTTTAAATCAAGAAGCTGCCAAGTCAATTAAATACGGCGGCTTAACAGAGGTGGAAGCTTTAAAACTGGTGACCTTAAATCCAGCCAAGATGCTACACATTGATGATAAGGTGGGAAGCATAAAAGCTGGCAAAGATGCAGATCTAGTTGTTTGGACGGATAATCCACTATCCATTTATGCTAAGGTTGACAAGACTTTGATCGACGGTAAAATTTATTTCGATCGCGAGCAAAACGAAAAATTAAAAGACTATATACAAGATGAGCGCGCCCGCATTATTGCCAAGCTTATGGCAGAAAAACAAAAAGGCGCACCGGTTGTGAAACACAAATCTAAAAAACGCCGATTAGATCATTGCAATAGTATCGAAGGTGTGAGTGAAGAAGAAACAGGCAAACGTTAATCATTAAAATTGAGTGAAATGAAATTTAATTTAAACATAAATCTGCGTCAGCTCCCAGTTGTGTTATTGGTTGCATCAATTTCTTTGACTGCGCAAACAAAACAAAATTCAATAGCATTCATTAATGCTGTAGCACATATTGGAAATGGCACTGTGATTGAGAAAAGTGTGATCGTATTCAAGAATGATAAGATCGAATCGGTTCAATCTGTAGTAGGCATGAGACTGAATCATAAGAATTTTGATACGGTGATCGATCTCGAAGGGAAACACGCATACCCGGCACTGATCAATGCAAACAATGTATTAGGATTACACGATGCCTTTTCGGTAAGAGCCACACGTGACTTAGCAGAAGTTGGATATATGAATCCGCACATCAGAAGTTTGATCGCCTATAACACCGATAATAAAATTGTTCCAACCATAAAAACCAATGGTATCTTGTATTCACAGGTTACGCCTAGAGGTGGCTTGATCTCCGGAAATTCTTCCGTTTTAGCTCTTGAAGGATGGAATTGGGAAGATGCTGTTTTAAAAGAAGATGATGGCATTCATATGAATTTTCCGGAGTTTGTAGACAAAGGTGGCGATGGCGATGAAAAGGCTATCAAGCGTTATAATGATGAAATGACAAACCTGAATAAATTCTTTTCAGATGCCGTAGCTTATGCTAATTCAACGGATGTGACCGAAAAAAATGTTCGGTTTGAAGCCATGAAAGGTGTTTTTGCCGGAACAAAAAATCTGTATTTACATACAGATAAAGCAAAAGACATTTTAATTGCCTTGAATTTCTTTAAAAAACACAACATCAAAAAACCTGTGTTGGTTGGTGCTAAAGAATGCTACAAAGTTTTAAAAGATCTTAAAAAAAGTAATGTACCAGTGTTGTTGGTTCGTATACACGATCTGCCAGATAGAGCGGACGATGATATTGATGCAGTGTACAAACTCCCTAGCCTACTTCATAAAGAAGGCATTCTGTATTGCCTTCAAACAGCTGGTGATTCTGAAATGGAAGCTATGAATAGTCGCAACTTGCCATTCTTGGCAGGAAGTTCTGTTGCGTATGGCTTATCAAAAGAAGATGCATTGATGAGTGTTACGTTAAGCACCGCAAAGATCCTGGGTGTTTCGGATAAAATTGGAAGCTTAGAAGATGGCAAATTAGCGAGCATGGTAGTAAGCGAAGGTGATATTTTAGATATGAAGTCGAGTATTATCACACATGCCTATATTGCAGGAAAAGCGGTGAACTTAAACAACCAACAAACAGAATTATATTTAAAGTACAAAACCAAATACGGTATAAAATAATTACACATGAGCGAGACAAAATTAATTGTAGGGATTTCACAAGGTGACATCAATGGCATAGGTTTAGAGGTTATTTTAAAAACGTTATTAGAAAATAACATCAATGAAATTTGCACACCCATACTTTTCAGTTCACAAAAAACCGTATCCTATTACCGTAAAGTATTAGGATTAGAAGAATTCAATTTCAACCCTATCCGCGACTTCACACAGATCAATCATAAAAAAGTGAATGTGTTTATTTGCTATGAAGAAGAAGTGAATATTGAGATGGGTAAACCAAGTGATGATGGCGGTAAATATGCGGCTATATCGCTTGAAAAAGCCACTGAAGCATTGATCGCTAACAATATTGATGTGCTGGTTACTGCACCGATCAACAAAAACACCATCAAAAATCAAAGTTTTAATTTTGTGGGACATACCGAATATTTAGCACAAAAGCTAAATGGCAAACCTTTGATGCTTATGTGTACAAATGACGGATTACGTGTAGCGCTCGCAACCGATCATGTGCCGGTAAAAGATGTTGCCTCTAAATTAACCATTGATGGTGTTGCTGATAAGATCGGTTTATTACATACGACGTTAAAACGCGATTTTAATATCCGCAAACCAAAAATAGCCGTGCTCGGTTTAAACCCACATGCCGGAGATAATGGTACTATTGGAAATGAAGATCTGGAAATAGTTAAACCTGCTATTGAAAAAGTAAAAGGCGATAAATTGATATACGGACCATACAGCGCTGATGGTTTTTTTGGAAGTGGTACCTACAAACAATTTGATGGTATTCTTGCCATGTATCACGATCAAGGTCTGATCCCATTTAAAACATTATCGTTCAGTGAAGGTGTTAATTTCACTGCTGGTCTCACACACATTCGCACCAGCCCAGATCACGGAACTGCTTTTGAAATTGCTGGCAAAAACATTGCCGACGAACAATCGTTTAAAAATGCGGTATATACCGCTATTGATATTCGCAATAACAGAAAGCTGTTTGACGAAGTGAATGCCAATCCATTAGCATTCGGAAACATTAAGAAAGAAAGATAAAGATCTTTCTTTCTTAAAACTTCAACGATACGCCACCCATAAAATGAACCGGTGCAGCCGGCGCCAGGTAATTGAAAGTATTCAATACACCTCCATAATAGTAACCGTAAGTGTAACCGTTGGTTTCATATACACTATTAAACACATTACTCAACGTCAACATCAAACCTAACTCTGTTTTTGATCTAAAAACGTGAGTATAATTTACCCGCACATCGTTGTAATTATACGGCGCAATTGAACGTTCTTTTTTAGCTGTATTATCTAAAAACTGACGATCTACAAACTTATTGATCAAAGAGATCTCTAAATTTTTGATCGGAATAAACTTGATACATGCGGAGGAAATAGTGTTTGCGGAGAAAGAAATATCGGTGTTCTTATAGATAGCCTCCACTTGTCCGCCATTATCGTAATCATCGGTATACTCTTTAAATTCTTTGATCTTATTTTGAGAAAAAGTAACATTACCAGACAAAGAAATATACTTTACAGGCATATAGGCAAATTCAAATTCCAAACCTCTTCTGTAACTCTTGTCGACATTCACTCTAGTATAGGCACCTACATCATTTACCTTTCCGCTTAACACCAATTGATCTTTATAATCCATATTAAAGGCATTTAATTGCACACTTAACTTATTACTCATGTAACGCACTCCAAGTTCAAGATCAGTTAACTGTTCGCTTTTAGGGCGACTAGAAGGAGTTGAATTCACAAAATCGTTTCTGTTTGGCTCCTTATTACCGATAGCAATGGATGTATAAAAACTGATCTCTGAATTCAACATATAACTCAATCCCGCTTTAGGATTAAAGAAGTTCAAAGAAGCAGTTTGTTTCTTACTGGTAAGTTGATCATCAAACCCAAGGAATGAATAATTGATCATTCGGTTCTGAAGATCAACAAACACATATAGATCTTTGATTGGATTGTAATTCATTTTCAAATACACGTTTGCATCCTGCTTTGAAGCCGTGTTCTTGTCGTATTCATGATCAATTGTTGAGTTAGATGCATATTGAGCCCACATCACTCTGTCAAAATGCTTGCCGTAATAATCATTGTATCCGCCACCTAAAACAAATGCCAATCTACTGTTTGGCTTGTAATTGATATTACCGAGTACGCCAACAAAATCGTTATCTAACCATAATCTGCGTATCAGGTCTGTTGATGTAATAGTGTCGCCTTTGGCTGTGATCACATCTGCCATGTTGTACGAACTCAAACTTTGTTGTTGCTTGTACTGTTCGTAATACCCTCTCCCCTTTGTATAATGACCGGTTGCATTGATCGTGAGTTTTTTTCCAACACTTCTGATGTAATGCAATTGGTAATTATCTTGCTGGTAATTATCCGTCTCATTGTTATAATACTGTAATTTACCGTTGCTGTCAAAATATATTCCTGCAGGATTAAATGTTCTGTTACCTGACTTTAACGAATCTTCCGGTACATAATACCAGGCTTGATACGTTTTTTCTTTCCCGGTAAATGCAATAAGTTTTACCACATCTTTCTTTCCGTAATACCCGGCAGATAAGTACATGGAACCAAGATCGCTCTTAGCACGATCGATGTAGCCATTACTGGTGATCTTCGATGCGCGGGCATCGATACTGAATTTATTATTGATCAAGCCTGTACCAATAGCAATGGTATTTCGGAATGTATTGAATGACCCAACTGTTGAAATAACTTGTCCGTATGCTTTTTCATTGAGTCCGTTTGTTTGAAAATTAATAGAAGCACCAAATGCCCCTGCCCCATTTGATGAAGCACCAACACCGCGTTGCACCTGAATGCTATTAACACTCGACAACAAGTCGGGCATGTTCACGAAGAAGGTACCCTGACTTTCGGCATCATTTACAGGCACACCATTAATTGTTACATTGATGCGTGTACCGTCTGTACCACGGATCCAAAGACCTGTATAGCCAACCCCGTTTCCTGCATCGGTATTCACTACCACCGAAGCCATTTGATCTAAGACCATTGGAGCATCCTTACCCATGTTTAATTTGGACAACTCATCTTTTCCTAAGTCGCTATACGCCATACCGGTGAACTTGCCAACGCGAGTAGACTGAACAACAACTTCGTCTAATGACTTGTTATCCATCAGCAAAGTATAATCTTTTGTGATGTTAGTTGAAACGTCAACCGTATCGATCACTGTTTTGTAACCAATGGCCTTGATCTCGATAATGTGTTTCCCTTTGGGGAAATTCTCGATCTGAAAATCTCCATCCGAATTACTCATGGCCGAAGCAAAGCCGCCCCTAATACCAACAACCGCATACGAAACGGGTTCACTCTTTTCATCAGTTATTTTTCCGTTGAATTTATTTTGCGCGAACGCCACACTGCTTAAAGCAGAAAGTACAAGCATAAAGCATGCTTTTTTCATGTTTTTCATTTATTTCTATTTTTAATTAAAATTACCGCAGCAAGGGGATTGCTTTGGTTTTTAATTCTCTCCCTACGCAGGCATTATCCTGTTCAGGTGCTTAACAAGCGCTTTTGGAAGCTAACCTGTTAATGGGTATAATCTCAGCCTGCTGTAAATTCAAAAGAATTGATCAACAAGCACCCCTTAAGACGAGACAATATTACACATTAAAATCTTAAAAAAAAATTATTCTGCGAAAGGTGTAACACAATTCTATTAATCGTAAATTTATTCAATGAAAAAATCCAGAACAAAATACTTCATACTTCTCTTGTTGAGCCTGTTCTGCTTTTCTGTAAATTCTCAAAACGATATTATTAACACCATCAAGGGAGAAAAAATAAATTGCACCATTACGAAAGAAGACAGTGCACGCGTGTACTTTAAAATAGGAGGCAATATCAGCAAGGTTGATGCCTCCATTGCGCGCAGCGAGATCCGATCGATCGAGTATGCACCCAAACAAGCACCCACTCCCCCAACGCTTGTTATGAGCCCTGAGCAAGTAGAGAAAGATGAATATGTGGTGCCCAAATCAGAGATAAGTCCAACTGTTGTCATCATCCCTCTGAATAAAAAAACATTTAATACCGCCTATTTTAAGATCGGAATGAGTTTGCCTATAGGGGAATTTGAAAAAAACAAAACAGACACCAATGGAGTTGGGCCAGGCATGCCCGGACAGATAGTTGATGTTGGATTTTCGCATTTCGCTAAAAAAAATATTGGTATAAACGTGAGCGGATTATACGCACAAAACGAAGTAAACACCGTTCCTATCCGCGCCAAATACAAACAAAAAACAGATTCTGACTGGGTGGCAGATAAAGCTTATTGGAGGGCAATTGGAATAAACGTTGGTGTTTTAACTTACAAAGAGCTCAACGATTTTTTAATTTTCGCTAAGCTCAACATGGGTTATCTATCTCTCAAACATCCTGAACTTAAATTGAGTATAAGCTCCTTAAATTATTTACAGTACCAAACTGTTTCGTCAGATGCAATTTCGCTTAGCGCTAGCATAGGTGGCAGCTATAAAATACTTGAAAATCTGGACCTGACTATGGAGTTCAGTTACTTGAGCGCTAAATGTAAGTTCAGTGAAGTATTGATACTTGGCGAAGAACCTACTTCAGGCTTTCCAAAAAAGATCTCGATCACACAACGCGATGTGATCCAAAAGTATCACAGCATTTTTTCGTCGATCGGCTTAAGCTATCGATTTTAAATAGCTATCAATCACATGTATTGATTGCTGAATACGTTCATTCCAAGAACCTTTGATGATTATATATTCAGCGTTTACACTTTTCAATTCGTGAAGATGCATTTCAAATATTTGTGTGCGATCCGCTTCATTCTTTCGCTGATCGTCCTCCACCCAAGGTACATCCACATCACAAAGCAAAAACAGATCGTACTTATTCTCGTGAATGGCTTTTGAAATAAATTCTGATGTTTTACCAAACACGATCTCACTCCAAATTTTACCGGATAATGGCGTGGTATCACAAAACAGTAATCGGTTCGCGTCAGGTATCAACTTCATTTCAGCCTTCAATTGCATGTCATAAATATGATCCAGGTCGTTAATTGTATATGACTCGATTGAGTTTGTTTCAAAAAACAAACGCGCATACTCTGGTACAAATACTGTATGGTAGTATTTGGCCAATTCTTCCGAAAGCCATGATTTACCAGTGCTTTCCGGACCAACCAACGCTATCTTTATGCAACTTTTTTCTTCCATGAATAAAAACCATAAGCCGCCATTACTGTAAATACCAGGTACAAAATGGCAAAAAGCCACATGAATTTAATGCCGTATAACAAAATGTAAGCAAAATCAATTATAACCCATGCGATCCAATTCTCCAACCATTTCTTGGTCATCATATAGGTAGCGGTAATACTGGCAGCTGTTAATATTGCATCTAAAAAAACCTGATCGCCTTTGAACTTCTTTAAGAGAAAATAATAAATAACCGATTGAACACCTGTTATTAAACCTAGCATAAGCCACATTGTTTTGGGTGTGAACGACACAACAAATTCTTCCTGTTGTTTCTTAGACCAGTACCACCAACCATAAATTCCGGATACAAAATAAAAACCTTGTAAAGCCATGTCGCCATATAACCGTTGATCATAAAACTCAATAAAAGATGCAACCACACTTATTAGTGCTGCAGGCCAACACCAAATTCGTTGAAGAATAGTAAGAATAACACCAAGTACGCCTGAAATTAAAGCTATGATACCAAGAAGTGACATTATTCTACTTCTATCTGCAGTTCGTGAAATTGACGAATGATCTTAATGAATTGCTGACAAGGGTTCTCTGCATCCCAGATATAAGAATTGAAGGCAATACCATAAAAGCCGTATTTCTTAGCTTTCTCAATTACTTTATCGGTTACGCCGCCACGAGCCACAATTTTTTTATCCGAATTTTTTAATCCTGAGATCAAAGCCTCCTCATAAAATCCGCCGTATAATTCACCCGTCAGATTATTGAATACCGTACCCATCAAATAGTAATCAAAAACATGTTCTTCTTTATCGTGTATATTTCCTAGACGCTTGTAGGAACGGGTCTTAAAAAGTTTTCCGAATTTCAACCGCAATCTTAAACGCGTAAAAAAGTACTTCCATTTTTTAGATAAATGTGTATTTGTGAAGTGTATCCCTTTCAGATCAAACTTAGCTGCTAAAATATGATGTGAGTGTACAATAATGCGATTGTGAAAATAGTGCGGTATTTGTTCAATGTATTCACGCATTTCCTCCGTTGTTAAACGGGGCTTTCTTAAATGAAGGGTCATCAAACCGTCTTCAAACATCTTTGTCACCATGCTTGGCTCATCAGGCAGAGTTTTAGAACCGGTAATAACAATTAACTTCATCTTTTAAATATAGTATTATTCAAATACTTTTGAAAATTCGCTTATTAAATTCTTATTCCGTTCTAAAATATTACCTACCACAATAACGTCGGCTCCTGCCGATACCAATTCCTTTATTGCTTTTGCCGTAGTAATGCCTCCTCCAACAATTAGCGGAATACCAATGTGTTTAGAGACTGCTTTAACGATCTTACGATTCACATTTGCTTTCGATCCACTTCCCGCCTCTAAATAAATGGCCTTAAATCCTAATTGCTCTGCCGCAATTGCCGTGTTTATGATCAATTGCTCCGCTGCAAGTGGTTTTGTTTTGGTTACTTTTTGTGTTTCACTCACGCTTCCACTTTCCACTAAAATATATGCCACCGGTAAGGTTTTAAGTTTTAGCTTTTTAATCAATGGCGCAGCCTTTACTTGCTTCTCGATCAAATACTCAGGGTTACGGCCCGAAACTAAACTTAAAATAAAAATGCCGTCGGCTTTGCCCGTTAATTGCGTCTCATCTCCAGGAAACAATACAACTGGCAAATCACTAGTTTTTTTGATCTGCTTAACCGTTTTATCCACATTGCCGCTTTTCAATTTACTTCCTCCCACCAAAATAAAAGAGGTAGTCGTTCCCTTGAGCAACAAAAGCAATTCCGGATCAAACTTATCCGGATCGATCAACACCGCAAGTTTTGCCTTTTTTTGATCAACGATATGGTCAAAGTTAAATTTCATCAACAGTTAAAGCTAAAATATAATCAGCCACTTTTTTATAGATCAATTTATACTGAATTTTCAATTGTGGCAAATGCAATACCCCCGTTAATTCCCCACTACCCGAAAACACAAATGGTGCTATCCGAATGTCCTTAAAATCTACACTTTTTTTGCCATAGGCTTTGTAAATAGCTTCCTTGGCCGACCAAAGCACTGTTATCATTTCAACATGAGAGGCAGAATAAGCGAATTCATCATCTGTTAAAAATTTATGTTTAATGTTTAACACTTTCTCGCGGATCAATTCCACATCCACACCAACACTGCATCCTTTATGAATAGCCACGGCCAACCAATTATGCGAATGCGAGATGGATATGTGCTCTACTCTATCTCCTAATGAAGGCTTATTAAACTCATCATAAACCACATTTACCATCTCCGTTTTTAACATTTCTCCCAACAAAAAAACACTTGCTTTTCGCTCCATATCGCGTTTTGTTAAATCGGTGTAAACCTCCGAAAACAGACCAAAATCGAGCCATCCCAATGTAATTTCTTCACTTATTTCTTCAATTTTGATCAAAACGTGCTTTTTTTGATTCGCCTATGTTGGCGTATTACAAACTTATAACTTATCTTTGTATATTAATCATAATTTTAAAAACAGATAAAAATGGGCACCGCAACAAAAAATTTTGTGAAGTACAAAGTAAAAGATATCTCATTAGCTGAATGGGGTCGTAAAGAAATAAAATTAGCTGAAGAAGAAATGCCAGGACTTATGTCTTTGCGTAAAGAATATGGTGCATCTCAACCATTAAAAGGTGCTCGTATTGCAGGTTGTTTACACATGACCATTCAAACAGCTGTATTAATTGAAACATTAACAGCTTTAGGTGCCGAAGTTACCTGGAGTTCATGTAATATTTTCTCAACTCAAGATCATGCTGCTGCTGCAATTGCTGCTGCAGGTATTCAGGTTTATGCTTGGAAAGGTATGAATGCAGAAGAGTTTGACTGGTGTATTGAGCAAACATTATGGTTTGGTGAAGATCAAAAACCATTGAACATGATCTTAGATGACGGTGGTGATTTAACTAACATGGTATTTGATAAATACCCTGAGTTAGCTGCTGGTATCAAAGGTTTATCAGAAGAAACTACTACAGGTGTTCACCGTTTATACGAGCGTATGAAAAATGGCACGTTATTATTACCTGCTATCAACATCAACGACTCTGTAACCAAATCAAAATTTGATAACAAGTACGGTTGCCGCGAATCGTTAGTTGACGCTATCCGTCGTGCTACTGATATTATGATGGCTGGTAAAGTTGCTGTTGTTGCTGGTTATGGCGACGTTGGTAAAGGTTCAGCTCAATCATTATCATCACAAGGTGTACGTGTAATTGTTACTGAGATCGATCCTATCTGTGCTTTACAAGCTGCAATGGACGGTTACCAAGTTCAAAAAATGGATAACGCAGTGAAAATTGCTGATATCATTGTAACTACTACCGGTAACAAAGATATCGTTGTTGGTCGTCATTTCGAATCAATGAAACACGGTGCTATCGTTTGTAACATCGGTCACTTTGATACTGAGATCGACATGGCTTGGTTAAACAAGACTTACGGTAACACAAAAGATACCATTAAACCACAAGTTGACAAATACACGATCAACGGAAAAGACATTATTGTTTTAGCTGAAGGTCGTTTAGTGAACTTAGGTTGCGCTACTGGTCACCCTAGTTTTGTAATGAGTAACTCATTTACTAACCAAACTTTGGCTCAATTAGAATTATGGACAAACACTGCAGCATACGAGAAAAAAGTATATGTATTGCCAAAAATTTTAGATGAGAAAGTTGCTCGTTTACATTTAGGTAAAATTGGTGTTGAATTAGATACCTTAAATAAAGAGCAAGCTGATTATATTGGTGTGAAAGTAGAAGGTCCGTTTAAATCGGATGCATACCGTTACTAAGAAGCAGGATTCAAGACTGTTTGATACAAGACCCTAACCGTAAAAAGTTAGGGTTTTTTTATTTTAATAAGGGCGTTGCCAGTGGCCCGCGCTTTCCGTTTCAAGTCCTCCCCTTCGACTCCGCTCAGGGTCCGGGCTTTCCACTACAATCGCTAACGCTTTTCGCCGTTGTGAGCTTATGGTATTTTTAGCTCAGTGCCCTCCGTGTAATCCTCCGTGTCCTCTGCGGTTTCTGTATTTTTCTATCTAACTTGTATTCAACTAGTTAATATCAACGCCGACATATATTTATGGAAAACAGTTTCACTTTTCATCTAAATATCAAACACTAACACTTAAGATTATGAAACCGCAAACCATCAAAATTAACATCGAAAATCCCTGCCACGAGAATTGGGATAATATGTTACAAGAAGAAAAAGGTAAATTTTGTTTGGCCTGTCAAAAAACCGTGGTAGACTTTTCGAAAATGAGTAACGATGAGATCATTAATTTTTTAAATAACACCAATGATAAGGTGTGTGGTAGAATTGCAAAAAGTCAACTCAATACACCTATTAGCAATTACCGCTATAACAAAACACCATTCTTTAATAAATATGTGGCTGGGTTTATAATGGCCCTTGGATTCTATACGCCTTCGCATTCACAAAACACCAATACTAAGCCCGAAGTACAACAAACACTGGGTGAAATAGCTGTGAAGCAAAATGTTGCTTCCGATAAAAAACTGATCATCCATGGCCGCGTGTTGGATAGCAAAACTAAAAAGCCTATTGCCAATGCTTGGGTTAATGTGAACGGCGGAGAGATCACCACCTCAACTGATAAAAACGGAAACTATACTGTATCAATTCCGGCGCGTTTGCAAAACGAATCGTTGCTGCTTACCATTACCTATTCGGGTTATGAATTATTTGAAGTAAGCGGTATCGATTATCATCAAACAAGAGTGAATGTGGTAACAAAACTGATCAAAGAAGAAGAACACATTAAAGGAGATATCATGATCATGGGAAAAATAGCGCCAAGCAAAGATCGCTAGTTTTTGCGGAGATAAATTTTAGCCTTTTACTCGTCCGACTTATTTCTTGAACGAAACAACGTTAATTTCCACCCGTCTGTTTTGCTCCATCTCGGCCTCGGTTGTGGCATCAGGGTTTATCATTTGGTCGGCACCAAAGCCTTTGGTTGAAAGTCTTTTTTTATCAATGCCCTTTTCTACCAAATATGTATATACCATTTTTGCTCTTTCTTCTGATAGCCATTGGTTAAACTGACCATAACTCATTCCTGCCGGAAAGTATCGGTCTGACTTGACTTTTTTATTATTTGGGTTACCCCAACCCGAAGGATAATTTACATGTCCATCAATTCTGATCACCAAGGATTTGTTCTTTCTCATGAGCTTATACAAAGCTTCCAGCGATGGTTTCGATTTATCGAGCAATTGAGAAGTGTCGCCAACAAAATTAAAATTCTCTAATACATATTTATTACCGTCTTTTAATTTAGGCAAGATCGTTTTAATGTTCTTACTCGGCAATCGTCTATTCGAGGCATTTATAATTCGTGAACTGATAAACGATTCATCATTGTAAATGATCATGTTGTAATCATCTACCGTATTTACATTTGCCTTTAAAAGATACTTTCCTTCATTATCGGTATTCGTGCTTCCAACCTCAACACCCGTTTTATCATTTAATGTCACCTCAGCAATTACCGGCCTGCCATTCTCATCAAACACAACGCCGGTAATAGAGAACTCTACATATCTAACTTTTGGAGCGGTGTTATCCTCTTTCACAACAGGCACGTCTTTTTTTGTTTCTTCTTCTTTTTCCTCAAAAACAAATTCCAGATCTACTCTTCTGTTCAGTGCTCGTTCACCTTCGCTTTGATTTTTGTTGATCGAGTGCCTTTTGCCAAGCGCTTTGATCTCTATCTTTTCGCTGATCACTTTCTTTGACAACAAATACGCCTTTACCGCATTTACTCGGCTAACCGATAGCTTGTCGTTATACTCATTGCTACCAATGGAATCACAATGTCCCTGCAAGGTTATTTTTTTGTAGATAATACGATCAATTGAACTGTCTATTTTTTGCTTTTCTTCATTGCTTAAAACATACGCGTTAAAAGGAAAGTAAACACTCAGGCTTTCCTTTTTCTGACCCATTGCGGTACAAAAAAGAAAAATAAACAAGAGTGAATAAGCTATTTTGATTAAATGATGCATGGTATCGCTTACTCTAATTTAATAAAATAACTCGACTTCTGAAAATTTGCGGGAGACTTTAATTAAGAAACGTACTTTTTCTTTCGGAGATAGAACTGGATCAATCCAAACGCAATGATGATAATAATCGGCAATCCAACATTTACAAACTGCCACTTACTGCGCTGCATTTCGGTTTTACGCTTGTCTAACAAACGCAATTTTACTTCGCGTGAACGCAATTGCAACAAACCCTCGTCATCCAGTAAATAATTTACCGCATTCAATAAAAATGTTTTATTAGCAAAGGTGCGTTGTGTATACTTATCGTAACCCAAAGGCATTACATTACCCGATTTAAACTCAATATCATTCAAGGCTATATCACCATCCGCCACAACGATCATTTTTGTTTTCTTGCCGTGATCAACGTATTTAAAGGTTGGGTCGTTCAGTAATTTATCCGGCAAGCGATACTCCACAACACTATTAAACTCGCCTTCTAACAAAACCGCAACAGGTTGGTATCCGTTCCGGAACTGTTGTTCCTTTTGGCGTTGCATTGCCATACCCAAAGATATACGGGCAGGTGTAGGCTGTGTTTTGGTGTATTTAGATGTATGCAATAATACCGTTTTGGTGATGCCTTTGGCTGTTATCGTATCAATGGTACTAACGTAATCCATCTTTATCAGATCCAAGTTCTTTACGATCGGGTGCGAACCATCGGGCAATACCAATACACTGTAGAACCAAGGAAACAATTTAAAGTTTGCTTCTCCCTTTTTTGTAGCAACGTTAATAGGTATCATTCCGCTTTGAAAATCTTGTACCAGAACCGGATTGATACGAACCCCATATTTAAAGAGCATATCTTCTACATTGAAGGTTTGCGAAAAACCCAATGAATAACCACGTGCACGCATGGTGTCCATATTAATGTATACCGGATCCAACATCCACAAAACCTTTCCGCCATTCATGATGTATTGATCTACAATAAACTTGTCTTTATCCGTAAATGCAGAGTCGGGCTTGGTGATCACAATAGCGGCAGCATCCTTTAAGGCCGATAATTGTCCGTTTATTTCCACTCGGTTAACCGTATAGTATTCCGACAAGGTGCGCATTAAGTCATATTGTTGCAAGGTATCTGCCTCGCTGTGCCCTTCAATAAATGAGATCTCCTGTGAACGCTTTTGCTTGAGTTTACGGATCACATTGTTTAATCCATACTCCAAGTCTTGTACTGAGTTATTGATCGCCTCTTCTTCGTTGATACCAACTTGGCGTTTATAGATCTGCCAAACCGATTCTTTGTTTTTAAAAGACACGATCGCGCCGGGCCAGATCCAACCCTGAGATGTTTTCTCTTTGTTGGCAGAAACCACTTGCTCAGGTATCAAGCCTTTATCATACAATTGCTTTTCTACATTGGTGATCTCTTCCTTGGTGCCGCTTTCGTTCACATTAATAAATTCGTATTCAATGTTACCATTCGAATACGCCCTAAACTCATCCAGTATTTCTTTTGCTTCACTTTTTAAACGTGCAAAACCGGGTTTAAAATCGCCTTGCAGATACACTTTTAAAAACACTACATCATCTAACTCGCCCAATAACTTTTTGGTTGACTCGGCAATGGTGTATCGCTTTTCCTGCGTAAGATCAAATCGTTTAAACAAAAGCGAACCAATAAAATTAAGCAACACAACGATCACTAACAGTGCAGCCAATGTCAACAGATCTTTGCGTTTATTCCTCGAAGTTGTTTTTTCCATTACCACTTTCTGCTTTCTAATACTAAACGCGTAATTAAATTAAAAATGGCTATTACGCTTATGAAGTACAAAATATCTCTAGTATCCACAACCCCTCTGCTCATACTCACATAGTGATCATTTATACCTAATGCCTTTACAAAAGCGGTTGACTTAGAAAATAAGCCGCTTTGCGAAATAAAATCGAAGCCGATGTAGCAGAAAAAACAAAGTAACAAGGCAATGATAAACGCGATCACTTGATTCTCTGAAATCGCAGAGGCAAATATGCCTATGGAAACAAAGCCTGCCCCAAGAAACAACAAGCCAATATAAGAGCCCCACATACCGCCGGTATCTATATTGCCTTTAGGTGCACCTAATACATGAACAGAATAGTAATAAATTAAAGTAGGTAACAATGATATCACCACAAGGGTAAAACCGGCTAAGTATTTTGCTAGAACAATCTGAAGGTCGGTAAGCGGACGCGTTAACAATAATTCAATGGTGCCCGATTTACGTTCTTCCGAAAAGCTGCGCATAGTAATGGCTGGAATTAAGAACAAGTATACCCAAGGTGCAATAGAGAAGAGAGGGTCGATGTTAGCAAAGTTATTATCTAATATGTTTGCTCCACCTGCTTCGGTTGGCACGATCCATAAAAAGATACCAATGAGTGTAATAAATACGCCAATAGCAATATAGCCAATGAGCGAACTTAAAAAACTGCGTATTTCTTTAATGTAAAGGGTTAACATACCAATGCAAAAATAAGCGATAAATTATTTACAAGCCAGTTTTTATGCTTTTTTAAAAGGGAGTTACAAACATGGTATTGTCACTCATTATTAGTTGAGAAGAGTATGAAATCGATAATTTAGCCGCCAAATTTAACATCAGATCCGCCTCGGCGGACGCAGGGATAGACGCATAAACTCAGAGAGTTGACAAACCCAGTTCTACGATAGCCTTGGCGCTATGAACTTTGTGGCGATAAAAAGCAATGCTTGTTCTCTCGCTCGTTACAATCACTCCTCCCCCACAGCCAATGAATCGCTGATAAGCTTGTTATCCAGTATCTCATAAACCCGATACGTTTGATAAGCTGTTTTATTGAGTTGATTACTTAATACAATAATGGTAACCCGGTCTTTCAGCCTGCGATGAAAAGCTGTGCGATAACCATGCCACCAGCCATTATGAAACACTTCCTTTTTTACTGAATCTTGATGGTCCTTTAAACGCCAGCCATAACCGTAGTTATTGCCTCTTTGCTCTTTACTGTATGGTGTGTAAGCCATTTTTTGCGTTTCTTCCGAAAGCACTTTGTTTTGATACATGGCTTCACTAAACAAAAACAGATCGTAGGGTGTAGAAAAAATACTTTTATCTCCCAGCACATAATCGCTGGCGTCAATTTCCTCAGGCTTCCATTTTAAGTTATAGGCCTTTGCAATTTTGCTAGAGTCGATCTCATTAATGGTGCAGGTATGTCGCATACCAAGAGGTTTAAACAACTCATTCTGTAAAAAATCCTCAAAGGGCTTACCGGTTACTTTTTCCACCAGCAATGCTAAAAGCGCATAATTGGTATTGCAGTAATTAAATCGCTTGTTTGGTTTTAAATAAGGCGCCGGTGCTTTAAAGCACATCTGATCATACACTTCCTGATTCGTAAATTTTGATTCTGATTTGCCAATTTCGGTATTTAAAAAATAAATATAATTCGGTAATCCCGATCGGTGATTCAGCAATTGCTTCACGGTAATGCCATTATAGGTAAAGCCCGGGAAATAGGTCTCAAACGGCAGATCAATATCAATTAATTTTCGTTCATGCAAAATAAGTATGGCTGTGGCAGTAATAACCTTTGATACAGATGCCAGCTGAAACATACTGGAATCGGTTAATGGAACATTGTTCTCTTTATTGGCTAAACCATAACTTTTCTGGATGTACACTTTTCCATCTTTTGCGATCAGTACACTGCCATTAAAATTTCCATCTTTGTTCCAACGCGTGAACATTGAGTCTAAACGCGTTTTAATCCGCGCATCCTTATCTTCCGGAACGGTAACGATCTCCGGTTTCTCTATCTTTGTGCCATAGGTATGCTCTGTATCACTACCGCAGCTGATAACTGTGATAATAAAAATAATTATAAGCGATACCTTCTTCAAATTTTTCATCTTTTTTTTGACTCATGAACTATGACATCAAGAATCATGACCTAAATCCGTCTTTCATCTTGCTTTCTTGCATCATGCCTCATTCTTCATCTTCCTTATCGTAATCCAGATCATTACCCCAAAAATTCATTTGTTGTTTGATCCACACTTTTCTTCCTTGTACATAACTGCTCGGCGGATTAGCCACATACTTTACCGGATTTGGCAGTATTGCAGCAATAGCCGCGGCCTGATCCTTTGTTAATTTACTTGCGCTTTTCTTGAACCAATGTTGGGCTGCTGCTTCCGCGCCATAAATACCATCGCCCATTTCAATACTATTTAAGTATACTTCCATGATGCGCTCTTTACTCCACATGAGTTCTATCAAAAATGTAAAATACATTTCAAAGCCTTTCCGGATATAACTTCTGCCCGGCCATAAGAAAACGTTTTTAGCAGTTTGTTGCGTAATAGTGCTGCCACCACGTATGCGTTTGCCCTTCTTGTTCTGCTGCATGGCCTTTTTAATAGCGCCCCAATCAAAACCACTGTGTTTCAAATAATTTTGGTCTTCGCTGCAAACTACTGCCAATTGCAATTTCTCATTGATCTCTTCCAAGGGCACCCAATTGTGCTTTAATCGCATATCTTTTCCATCACTCTTTTGTTCAACGCAACGAATGATCATGAGCGGCGTGAGCGGAACGGGCACAAACCGGAACACCAGCACCGACAAAACAGAGGTAATAAAGAACCACAGAAGGAGTTTCAGGAAAAACTTAGCTATTTTTATCAGTAGTAACATGCAAAAAGGCAAATCTAATTCGTAATTTTGCTTTTGAATCAGTTATTTCACGAATCAATTAACTATCCATTCTTAATATCATGTCTAAAAAATTCTCATACCTCATCATACTTGCGCTGCTTGCGTTTGGTGGCTTTTATTTGTACACCAAATACAAGGTTCCACCATCTATCGATCTTTCTAAACTTGATTTAGTTTCATTGGATGGCGAGAAGTTCGATTTTAAAAGCCTGAAAGGCAAAAAAACCATTGTGTGTTTCAGCGCTTCCTGGTGCCCCAATTGCATCAACGAAATGAATGCGTTAATGAAAATAAAAGAAACAGAGTTAAAAGACATTGAGATCGTGATCATTGATGACGAACCCATGGAACGCGTGATCCAATTTAAAGAAAGGAAAAACTATCCATTCACCTTTATCAAACTTAACCAATCATTTCCATCCATTGGTGTAAACTCTATTCCTGTGACCTACTTCTATAATGCTCAGCAAGAATTGAAGAAAGATGAAGTTGGCGAGATCGAATGGAGCGACCCTTCAACCAGAGAGCATTACAAACAGGTAATGAACTAATCAACAAGCCTGTATCAATAAGATTTTCTCGCTTTAGTTTACCCAACTCATATATAGTTTACCTTCAAACTCATGAGCGGCAAATTATATATTGTTCCAACACCCATTGGTAACCTCGAAGACATTACCTTGCGCGCTTTAACTACACTTAAAATGGTGGATCTGATATTAGCAGAAGACACACGAAATACCATTTTCTTGCTCAAACATTTTCAGATCGAAAAACCGGTACGATCATACCACCAGCATAACGAACATAAGATCCTGGAAGAAACGGTTCAACAGATACAAGCCGGCAAAAATGTAGCACTTGTTTCAGATGCCGGCACACCTGGCATCAGTGATCCTGGTTTTTTACTGATCCGTGAAAGCATCAAACACGATATTGACATCACCACTTTACCCGGCCCTACGGCTTTTGTACCCGCGCTGGTTAGCAGCGGCTTCCCCTGTGATACATTTACTTTTTACGGTTTCTTACCGCAAAAAAAAGGAAGACAAACCAAATTAAAATTATTGGCCACTGAAACCAAAACATTTATTTTATACGAATCGCCTTACCGCCTGGTGAAATTGTTGGAAGAATTAGCTGAACACTTGGGGGCAGAGAGAAAGGCTTGTGTATCGCGTGAAATAAGCAAACTATTTGAAGAGAATAAACGCGGAACGGTAAAAGAATTAGCTGCCTATTTTAGTAGCAAGCCGGTAAAAGGAGAAATTGTAGTGGTAGTAGAAGGAACCAATAAAACCTCAGAAGAAACCGATGAAGAGTAAAAATTCGCATATTGGTCTTCCTCCGGGAACTCTTGTTTACAATGGCAAATCAACCAATGAACGGGTTAAGATCACCCTAATTGAATACAACGAAACGGAGTTTTTTGAACAAGAATTTTTTGACCTATCGGAGTGTATGAGTCATGTTAAAACCAATATGACCAAGTGGATAAACGTGGAGGGTGTGCATAAGACCGAACTCATTGAAACCATTGGAAGACACTACGACATTCACCCATTAACACTCGAAGACATTGTTCACGTGGATCAACGTTCGAAATTTGAAGAATACGAACACTATGCTTTAGGCATCATGAAAATGATCTCCTTTGACACAGAGATACATGCCGAACAACTTTCACTGATCTTATTAGACAATACCGTTATCTCATTTCAGGAGCCCTATGGCGGAGATGCGTTTGATGTGATTCGCAATCGTTTAAGACAAGCAAAAGGTCGTGTTCGGAAATTGGGTGCTGATTATTTGTTCTATGCGTTAATTGACTCCGTTGTGGATAGTTATTTCCACATTATTGAAAAGATCGGTGATGCCGTGGAAGATATTGAAGAAGAGATCATGAATAATGCCAAAAAAAATTCATTGATCAAACTTTACGAATTAAAACGCGAGTTGATATTTTTAAGGAAACAGGTTTGGCCTATGCGCGATATGATCAGTAACATGATCCGTTCAGAAAGCGAAATGATCTCAAAGAACACACAAATATTTTTAAGAGACTTACTTGATCACAGTACCCGAATTATTGATACGGTAGAAACCTATCGCGACCTTTTGAGTGGCATTATGGATGTGTATTTAAGCAACAATTCGAATCGGATGAATGAGGTGATGAAAGTACTCACCATCATGTCGAGTATTTTTATACCCGTTACTTTTATAGCCGGTGTATACGGAATGAATTTTGATGTAATGCCTGAATTAAGGTCTCCTTATGGCTATGCTGCCATTTGGGTAGTCATGCTCACGATCATGATCGGACAGATCATTTACTTCAAACGAAAGAAGTGGTTTTAATTATAGTAAGGTAAATGTACCTTTCAACTGAATGTATTCGCCTCGCGAGTTTTTATACTCGATCAAATACACATAAGAATCATTCGGTGAACCATTCCCGTCCCATCCTTGCATATCATCATCGGTTTGAAACAGCAAATTTCCCCAACGATTATAGATCTTTAAATGGTAATCGCTCTTGTCTACAAAATGCGTTACCGGTTTCCAAACTTTATTAATGCCTTTAGGTGCAAACGCTGTTGGCACAAACACATCCGCTTCAATATAGGTTGTTGCTAAATTAGAATTAGCTGTTTCGTTTATACCGTATGGACTACCCAAACTTTCTACTGCAGTAACCAAGTATTCGATCTTTGAGCCATCGGCAGCTACCTCTTCAATATTATCTGAGAATTCGTTCACGCTTCCACTGGTATAACCTGTTGGCGTGCTAGGCATGGCATCGTTCACAATGCGATAGATACTGTAACCGGCAAGTCCACCAGCAAAACCAACGTAATTATTCCAACTTAAATTTCGTTGAAACATTTGCTGCTTATCATTTGTTACTTTTACTAAAACCGTTCGTACTTCATTACTTTGTGTGCGGTCGTTACCACAACTATCTTTAGCCACTGCTTTATAATAATAACTTTGCGAACGGGTTTCCAGATCCGCATCGTCGTAAACATAGCTACCTGTTCCATTGGCACCAATAAAAACTATTGGTGAGAAAGTCACGCCATCTAAGCTTCTATAAAGATCAAATCCACTTCCGAGTTTAACAGAGTCAACATAAAATTTCAATTGCACAATTTCATCCGACTTAACCGAAGCAGACCGAATGTAAATAAAATCAGGTGCAATAGTTTGATCACTAAAGAACTGAACACGATTAGATGACGAAGTAATGGTTTTTGTGACATTAACGGCGCGAACGAAATACGAGATGTTTTTAGAAGGATCAACGCCATTATGTGTAAAATTAGTTTGTTTGGTTGTGCCGATCACTTGGTAATTGCCCCCATTAACAGAGTAATACACCCTATATTCCATCAAACCACCTTTCATGTTTACATATGGATTCCAGCTCAACTGTGTTTGGTATTTACACTTGTCATATTGATGAACCAAATACATGGTTTCATGCGATGCATTTAACAAACCAACATTACCGCAAGTGTCAAACGGCGCTACAATAAATACCACAGAGGAACCTGTTGCCGCAGAAGAGGTATAGGTATAAACGGTACTATTTCTACCGGGCAACGAATCAATTTGCGTATTAATGCCCGAAATTACTTGATAGATATAATAACCTGCCCCGTCCACTGAAATAGTTGGAGGATATCCGATCACTGTTTGGCCGTTAGGCATTACACTTACCGAATCGATCTCGATACGTGTAGGGTTGGTCTTATCTTGATATACTCCCCCACTCATGTTCGAATTCGATGTGCAACCGCTGTTATCTGCCTGAGTAATCAAATAATTGTACGCCACATTACACAAGTTAATAGTGTCATCATATTTTAACAAACTTGTTGTAAGCAAATTACTCCAGGTACCAACCGGGTATTCCCTCAAAATATTGAAATTACCAGCGGTACTAGCTAAAGGTGGTTGTTTTAACGCATTGTAATTTACGCCTACAACTCCGGGCGGGGTATTGATCAAGTTTAAAAATATACTTTTGAGAGTGTCTGAATGCTGTGAACTGCTTGCTCCGCCCCCAAACTTGGTTAACACATAATAAAACCTTCCTTGAATGTTGCCGCCAGCACCAGTATGCATAAAGGTGTTGGTACTTATGCTGGAAACACTTCCCACATTTGAATAGGTTCCGTTTTTTGATGTAGAATAAAAGATCTCATAACTTGAGAACTGCGCCGATGGGTCAGCCGGCGGTATCCAGGTTAAAGTGATATCACCAAGGGTATTTGTAGACAGGCAACGCAGTTGCGGAGGCCCTACCTGAGCTTTTAACAAACTGCTTAAAATAAATATGGCTATGTACCCAACTCTCAACATGTTATATAACGTATAAAGTTAGGAAAAATTGCCTAACATCAATAATTTGGCGACTTCCTTAAAAATCGATAAATTTGAACTAAACAATTTAAAAAATGAAAAAACTTTTACTTTTAGCAAGTGTGTGTTTATCACTAAATGCCGTAAGTCAGGGTAATCCCGACCAAAATTTTGATGGCACCTGGATTACCAATACAAATTACCCGGCCCAAGAGCCTTTAGGGTGGATCTCAACGAATGTTTTAACAAATTCCTTTGCGAGTGCGAGCAACTCGGTATCGGTTACAAAATCGGCTACCAACTGCGCCGGAGGCTTTTCAATGCGCGTTGAGACCCATAAATACACCTTGGGTGCATTAACCAACTTTTTACCAGATACTTGTGGATTTGCATTTACAGGCACTGTATCAATCACGTTAGCTGGTGGAAGATTGATTGATGGATTTGCATACAATCAACGTCCAACTCAAATTACCTATTGTTACAAAGCTGAGCCCATGGCAAACGATACGTGCGGTGTTAGTGTATTATTATGGAAATACAACGGCACATCCAGAGTATACATTGGTGCTGGTAAAAACACCTATACTTCTACAACTGCAGCTATGACAAACGCAACTTTAAATATTTCTTATAGCAGCACTGATACCCCAGATAGTATGTGCGTTTATGTTGGTTCAAGCTTTAAATTCCCTACCTCTGGTACTTCCATCAGAAAAGGCGCTCAAAGAGGAAGTGTAATGTATGTAGATAATTTTAGCTGGACAGCTTCAACTGTTGGCGTGAAAGAAAACGCTGAACAAACCATCCAACTAGTGGCATATCCAAACCCTGCGCACAGCAATTTGTTCATCTCAACTGAAAGCAAAGAAGCCAAAACTATTGAGATCATTGACCTAACAGGACGCGTAATAGAAAAAGCTAATTTTACCGATGGTAAATTAAAACTTGATCTAACGAATTATAATACCGGACTTTACCTTTATACAGTTTATGGCAACGGTCATCAAAACCTTAAATCAGGTAAATTTACTGTAACGCATTAAGTTTAAATTTTGTAATTTTAAGCCACTCAATTTAGAGTGGCTTTTTTTTTAAGAAATAATTTATGGGAATAGAAGAAAAAATAAACGCCGATATTAAAACGGCTATGCTTGCAAAAGACGCGAAAAAACTAGAGGCTTTGCGCGCTATTAAATCAGCTATTTTACTGTTAAAAACATCTCCGGAAGGTTTATCAGAAGATACAGCCATGAAATCCATTCAAAAGGAAGTGAAAAAGCGCAAAGAAAGTGCCGATCTGTATAACCAACAAAACAGAGCTGATCTGGCAGAAGTTGAGGCCTATCAAGCTGCTGTAATGGAAGAATATTTACCCAAACAATTAAGTGAAGACGAGATAAAAACACAATTACAAACGCTTATAGCTTCGGTTGGCGCAAGCGGGCCTGCTGATATGGGTAAAGTAATGGGCGCGGCCACCAAGCATTTTGCTGGCAAAGCAGACAACAAGATCGTTTCTCAGTTAGTGAAACAACTCCTCGTTTAATTCAAATTTGTTTTTTCAGGTTCAATTACGATCTGGCTTTAGATATTCCGGCCAACTCTTTTCCTATGCCCGTAAACGAAACAATGTTAAGCGGGAATTCTAAGAATACATGTAGGAAAGACAAGAAGAACAATACTTTTAAGCCCAAATTGTAATCAATAATATAAAGTGTTACCGACGCGATCCAAACGAGGATAGTTCCGATCAATACCTTCTTAGGAACTTGATGCCATTTGATCACCGATGTTTTTGAGAACCAGTTCAAATAGTGATAGGTATAAGCAAATGCGATAAATCGCATGATCACAAAGCCTGCATTCGATGTGTACAATTGCGTAAAATCTGTTATTTCTCCCAACTTAAATAAATTGATCAAACGGAAATTCAACTCTGCAAACATACTGTAACTTTTTTGTGTGAAAGCACTCACTTCGTAAAATAAGTTTTGCGGTTGGATCACAAAAATAAGTGTGGCACAAACGATCAAAACCACAACAGATATTAGGCCCGGCTTTGATCTTTCCTTGAGCACTCCGTAGATCATAAATAACCAGGTGAAAATAAACACATGAATAACCGTTGGTAAAAAAATACCCATCCAGGTAAAATAACTATTGGCATCATTCAAAAAACCAACTGATATCACAGATAATATCACAATGATCACGCGGTAAAGAAAGTCTTTCACAAACACAAATCCTACCGAAACAAACAAGGCAAAGGCTATTAGATCAGGAATAAACGTGCCCGCTTTTTTAGGCGGATTATAGTTATAATACACAAGCATTACACAAAGTAGTGTTAAGAACACAAAATCATACTTTCCTTTTGTGAAATAATTTTTCTTGTGCAACCAACCGATCTCAGTGAGATAATGTAAAGGCCCTAAAACAGCATAAGAAAAAAGGAAAAGCTCAAATGGAACAATAAACGCGAGGATGCAACTCAACACGATCAAACCGGAATTTAAATGATGTATGCTTGACGGCTTCATTTAGTAGAAGGGTTTGATTTTGAGTATTCGGAAATGTAATCAGGCCATTTCTTTGTTTTATAGGAATTATCACCAATAAACATTAAAATAGGCTTTATGAGCTGAGGGGAATAATAAAAACTTAACACGTCAATGGTATTCAACTCTTCATCCAACAAACACATCATTGGCAAAGTGAACCGATTGCCCGCTAGTTTCAGAGGCAAGCTGTGCAAAGGGAAATTATTTACCATGCCTTTCGAAAATTTCTCGTTCTTGAAAATGATCGTATCGCTTGATTCGGCGTTGAACTCCACTAAATAATATTTTTCATTTATTATTTTGGCAATGCTGCTGTCCATAAAGGTTGTTTTACCCATTACCTTACACGAATTGCAGAAACTAGAAGTAACACTCACCAGAACCTTTTTGGGTTTCTTTTTCTGTAACTTCTCCAGATCCTTCATCGCATACATCTTAACCGGCTTTTTTCGGAAATTGGTGTCGTAAAAAGTACGCGTAAAATTTGTATTGAATTCATCAAACGGAACGGTACGCCACACATTTTCAACCATGAAAACCAGTATTGGCTCTATCTTCTTTTCTTCGAGATAACCTTGCGACAAAAGTGTGTACTCAAAATTATTGGTCACAAAAACAGTAGATGGATAACTCAACTGCTGACCAAGCATTTTTACAGCAAACTCATGCGGCACTTTTGGCTCTTTAGACAAGGGCTTATAAACCTTACCATTATACTCTATCGTATCTTTTCCTTCTGCATTGAATTTTACCGGATAAAAATTTTGATTCACATAGTCAGCAATTGCCGGGTTCGAATAGGTGGTTTTCATCATATGTTTACACCATCCACACCAATCGGTATAAAAATCGAATAAAAATGGACGCGGCGCTAACTTGTTCTTTTCCTGAGCCTCTTTAATAGTGAGCCATTTAACAAGGCCATTAGCCTCATTTTGACCTAAACTATTTAAAAATGAAGCTAAAAACAGTATGATAAGTAATTGTCCTCTTAACATTTTAATAATACAATGTTTGAAATGTAAATTGTAAATTTGTATAAAATTAAAACTATTTATCATGATTAAAAAATTACTTTCCTTAAGTCTTATAACATTCGCAAGCTGCTTTTTAAATGCGCAATCATTTAATTTAGTATATGAATTTAGCAGCGTAACAGCTAGCACAGGTGTTATTGACCCATCACCTACTCCAACAGCGGCTGGTGTAACTTCCGGTTCATTTACGGCGGTTAATTTAAGCGCTAACCCAACTACAACCAATGTTTTTGCATTTACTAACTGGACCACCAGCACTACTCCTGACCTATCAAAGTATTTTGAATTGGTTTTAACACCTCAAAACAACTATTTTATTGAACTAGCCACAATGTCGTTTTATACCACCCGTTCAAACAGTGGTCCGCAAAAATGGTGTGTTAGAACAAACCTTGATTCGTATGCTACAAACGCGATCGGAAGCACTTCATTGATCAGTCCAACTTCGTCAGGTAGTATCATCACTGTAAATGCTGCAAATGAATTTGTTTGGGGTACAATACCAACTAGCTCTGCTACATCTTCTTCTGCATGGAGAAACAATTGCCAGGTTAGTTTTGCAAGCGCAAGCAATATTGCTTCACCGGTAAATATTCGTATTTATGCATTTCATGCTCCTGCTAATGGAGGTTCATACCGTATTGATTCAGTGGTGGTAAAAGGAACAGCTACATTTTCAGTTGGTGCTGGCATAAATAAGATCACACACGACTTGAACGCATCATTTAAATTATACCCAAACCCAAGCAAGGATGGTATTGTATATCTTGAACCAAAAAACGCAGATAAAGCCTCTATTGAAGTTCTTAACATCCTTGGCGAAGTAGTTGCCAAAGAAGAAAAAGAAAGTGCTGTTGCAAAAGTGAAATTAAACTTAAGCGATCTGAAAGTTGGAACCTATTTTGTGCGTTACACATACCAAAATAAGATACATACCGAAAAACTGATTATTTCAGAATAAACTGTCTAATTAAAACAAAAAACCCCCAACAGTTTTGTTGGGGGTTTTTTGTTTTAAAAATTATAGTCCTTTATCTCTTCTTCTTTTAAAACAACACTACCATATTTTTCACCCCAGTAACGCGCCAAATATTCCTGCTCTGTTTGCCCTTTTGTAGGAATCAAAATCAACTTTGCTTTTTTAAGTTGAAAGAGATCCATAAGTGTACTATATCCGCTTCTGCAAACAATAGTGTCAGATCGTGCGATCAAGGCCGACAACTCCAGCGCCGTTGGTAACCTATAGATCTTTAAATTCTTGTTGCCTTCACATACCTCTATTGAACTTGTGACCAAAGCCATTTGCTTATTCTCACATTCGCCTAAGCGTTGTATGATCAATTTTAATAATTGTGTTTGTGATGGCTCCGGCCCCGACAATAAAAACATATGATCGTATTTTATTTCTTCCTGAACTTCCGATAAACGACTTAATGGACCAATGTACTCGCAATTTAAGCCAAATCTATTTGCACTTAATTCACCCGCCAATTTATCGTTTTCATTTTCAAAATCAGGCACCCAAATCTTATTAAACCTATTCAAATAACCCGCATGAATACGATTAACAAACTTATTTAAAAAAGGGGTCTTCAAATTTATCTGGTGACATACGATCACACTCTCTGCATCTTTACTATGGAGTCCATATCTGTTATCACTGATGACCGTATCGATCCCACGTGTTTTCACCAGCTCATTCATCTGCTGCCGTTCCCATTTCATCACACGTTTTATGCGTGGATACTGTAACAATAACTTAAGCCATAGCGGTAAAAAGCTGCTGTATTCAATCGCGTATGGAGGTAATTGCACATATTCCTGATCCGGAAACTCTTGCTTCAAGATTCTTTCTGTTGAGGGAGTGCTTCCGATGATGATCTTATTACCGTTTTTCAGAAGCGTTCTTATGATAGGAACACAACGCGTAGCATGACCCAAACCCCAGTCTAAAGGAGCAATAAAAACAGTTTTGTTATGCAGGTTGATGTTCAGTTCAAAAAATTAGCTGAGTAAATATATTAATAAATTGCGCATAAGAAACATTCATCTAAGTCTAAACTATTTAATAACTTTATAAGGTGATAGAGGATTTTCCGGAACATATTACAACGCTTATCAAAGTGCTGCCCGACACCCCGGGAGTATATCAGTATTATGATAAGGATAATAATTTGCTCTATGTAGGAAAAGCAAAGAATCTAAAGAAACGAGTAAGCAGTTATTTTACAAAAGATCATGACACTGCCCGATTAAACTTGATGGTTCGAAAGATCAACGACATCAAAACTGTAAAAGTTGAGACAGAACTAGACGCTTTGCTTTTAGAAAACAATTTGATAAAAAGTTTAAAACCTAAGTACAACATTAATTTAAGAGATGATAAAACCTATCCTTGGATCATCATTAAGAACGAACGTTTTCCACGCGTATTTTATACCCGCACAAAATGGAAAGATGGCTCAGAATATTTTGGTCCGTATGCCAATGTAAAGGTCATGCGTAACCTACTTGACCTGATCAGGCAATTATACCCTTTGCGCAACTGCACCTATGATTTAAGTGTTGCGAATGTTGAAAAGAAAAAATTTAGACCTTGTTTGGAATTTCATATTGGTAAATGCAAAGCGCCTTGCGCAGCATACCAAGGCGAAGAAGATTATAACCGAAACATCAGCGAGATCAGAGAGATCATTAAAGGTGATATTCAGTTTGCCATTCGCGACCTGAAAGATGAAATGAGACACCTGGCAGACAATTTAAAGTTTGAAGAAGCAGAGGCTATTCGTCAGCGAATTGAAATGTTGGACGCCTATCAAAGCAAATCAACTATCGTGCATCCTACCATTACAGATACCGATGTGATCAATATCATTAGTGATGAAAAAAGTGCTTACGTGAGCTATTTTCGCATCAAGAATGGCACCATCGTTCAAAGCCAAACCATAGAGCTTCGTAAAAAACTAGAAGAATCGGATGAGGACCTGTTGGTTTTTGCCATGATCGAATTGCGCAACCGCCATCATTCGGCTAGCAAAGAGATCATCTTACCATTTGCACCGGAGATCCAATTACCGGATTGCTCTTATTACGTTCCCAAAATAGGTGATAAGAAAAAACTTCTGGATCTGAGTTTTAAGAATGCCATGGAGTATAAGCGTGAACGCGATACGCAAATAGCATTAACAGATCCTGAACGTCACACCACGCGCATCATGCAGCAAATGATGAAAGATCTGCGTTTAAAAGAAGAGCCGCGCCGTATTGAAGGGTTTGACAATAGTAACATTCAAGGAAGTTATGCAGTAAGTGCTATGCCTGTTTTTATTGATGGTAAACCAGCTAAAAAAGAATACCGCCATTATAACGTGAAAACGGTTGAAGGTCCGGATGACTTTGCCACTATGGAGGAAGTGATACTCAGAAGATACTCCCGAGTAATTGAAGAAAATTTACCCATGCCACAGTTGATCGTGATCGACGGAGGTAAAGGACAATTAGGTGCGGCAGTTAACAGTTTAACCAAACTTAATTTAATGGGTAAAGTTGCCGTGATAGGAATTGCCAAGCGTTTAGAAGAAATTTATTTTCCTGGCGATTCAATTCCTTTATATCTCGATAAACGCAGTGAAACACTCAAAGTGATCCAACACATACGTGATGAAGCACACCGATTCGGCATCACGCATCACCGCAACAAACGTAGCCGAGAGACCTTTAAATCGGAACTCAGTGAAATAAAAGGCATCAGTGAAAAAACGGCTCAGAAATTATTGGTTGAATTAAAATCCATTCAAACTATTAAAGAGGCCAGTTTAGAACAGTTAAGCGCTGTTGTTGGTCTTTCAAAAGCTAAGTTAGTGTTTGAGTACTTTAATTCTGTAGAATGATAGACTCGGCTGAACACGAGCTGAGAATTGATCCTCTGCCCGCGTTCGATCCTAAACCAACTTACTTAGCTGCTTTAAAACTCAAAGGTACATTCACCTTAAAACTTATATTTCTTCCCATACTATAAATGCCAGATCTGCCGGTACCGTTAACAGGGTAGCTATCAAAATACTTCAAACGACTCATATTTGATTGATAAGCCACATCTGCTAAGTTTGTAACAAAAAAACCAAAACTTAATAGCGTTCTATTCTTCTTGTTCTTCACAGCTGCTCCAAAACCAGCATCTATAAGTGTATACGCCGGGGTTTCGGTTTCAGTATTCCCAAACAAGAATGCCCGGTTCTGCGCCGCATAATACTGAAAACCGATTTTAAAATACACTTCAGAAAAACACCCGATCTTTCTTTCAAGTTCAGCAATTATCTCAGAGGTTGTGTGCAAAGGCGGAATAAAAGGTAAATACTTGTTGCTATCATTTAATAGTGCACCATTACCTCCTAAATTTGTTGCCTGCACAAACGAAACAGAGTTTTCGATATGCAACCAATGAACAGGGTGCGGGTGAATATCAATTCTGGCCTCACCTCCAATTAACTGCGCTCTGGTTTGAATAAACTTGAAAACAGGATACGCATTTCCTGCTTCCATATAAACCGAGTCGCCGGTAATAGCACTTCCTAACTTTTGATTAAAGATATAATTACTGATCAAATTATGAAACACCTCTGCACTTGCTGAAATATGCTCACTTTCGATAAATATTCCGATATCCTCTTGCAAACTAAACTCAGGTTTTAAATTGGCATCACCCAATTGCTGAAAACCAGTACCTGGGTGAACACCTTTTGCCGATATCTCAGAAATATTTGGAGCTCTATATCCCCGAGCCACATTCCCTTTAATTAATAAATGCTCATTAATATTATAGGTCATACCTACGCTTCCTGAAAAACCATTGAACACATATTGGTAATCGCTAAATTGTTTTGTTGCACCAACCGTGTCTGTTGCCTTAACATCAAAACCGGTTTGAGAATCAGTTTTTAAATAAAGTGCCTTGTTCTTAAACGAACGTGTATCATAGCGCGCGCCTATCACTAGGTCAAATTTCCCGAAATTCTTTTTCCCATATACAAATGGTGCAATATCAAAAATAGAATAATCCGGTATCACAAACTCTGTACCACTGCCAACATCATTCATTTGATACATCCCATTCACACCGATAATACTTTCAACACCAATGCTTTCTGGTAAATAATATTTCACATCAAAGGTGCTTGAGTTCATTTTTAAAAAGAGCCCAGGAGTAGTTACTTCAATTGGGTGTGAATATTCTCGTCGCATACTTTGCTGGTAACCTAACTTTAGGGCTAATTTACTTTTATCGAAAATAAAATTACTTGTAGAAAAAATTCGATAATGCTGAACTCTCTGGTGAATAGCGTTAATAGAATAGGAGTTTAACTCAGATTCACTCACAATAGGCCTTTGATCATCTTCCTCTGAAATTTGCTTGGTAAATTTTCGTGTGACTGAATCTCTGCTGCCATCCGGGATCTCCTGTGAATTATCATACACGCTCATATTCAAATGTGAATATCCCCATTTGCGATTTAAACCAATGAACGCATTTACATCCGTTTCTTTAAACCCGGTATTAAATACTCTTCCATCATATTTATTCCGGTAATTAGTAGCTTCTTTATACGAACCGCGCATTCCCCAAACAAATCCTGTACGATTACCGGAGACATCAATAGAACCACCTCGTGATCCATTGTTGGTCTGGTAATTAGATTGTACGCTTCCCTTTATTTCACCTTCTGATGAAGGGTTTGCGGGAATCAAATTCACTACGCCGGCTAACGCATCGGAGCCATAAATTAAACTGGCAGGGCCCTTTACCACCTCAATTCGGTCAATTAAATATTGATCCACTTCGATGCCGTGTTCATCACCCCACTGCTGACTCTCTTGTCTCACCCCATCAAACAATGTAAGTATACGGTTGTAACCCAATCCTCTGATAAATGGCTTTGATACGTTTGGCCCGGTTGAAAGCGCATTTACACCCGGTACTTTAGCGATGGCATCAATGATATTCGTAGCAGTATTTTCCTGCAAATACCTTTGTCCTACAAACGCCATTGGAACCGGATTTCGTTTTATCTCAGTTGCTTTTGATACACCGGTAACTACCACCTCATTGGCTTCAATAACGGATTCCTCAAGTTCAATCGTCAGATCGTTCTCAATTGAGAGATCGATGGTTTTGATGAATGTTTTGTATCCAATAAGTTTTACCTGTAAAATGGTTTTTGTTTTAGGCAGGTTGTTGATCTCAAAACTTCCATCTGCCTTGGAAACCGTTCCGTTCTTCAGATCCGGGAAATAGATCACTGAACCTGGCAAAGGTTCATGATTTGGCTTCGCTTTAATTATGCCTTTAAATTTTATTTGTGCCGAAAAGATATGCATGCCCAATAAAGCACACAACATAAAAATGTTCTTCATTAATTCTGTATTAATTGATCCATAAATAAAAACATCTATTGCCATTTGATGGAATAGATCATACATGAGATCTAACTAATAGGAGGTGCTCTGGAAGGTAGGTTGTATTGTAAGCTCGCTTTTAACTTATTGAGTTTAAACTCAGCGTTTACTGTCTCAATCTCTGATACTAAAACAGTGACTATGGCTAACTCAGGTAACTTGTAAACAGGTGTGTTGATATCCAGTATATCACAATGCGTATGAACCTCTTCAACATGTGTGCCCAAATGCGCATGATGTGTTAAACAGAAGTTGTCTGCTGTGTCCTCATGATCTGCAAAGAGATCATGGATGGTATGCGTAGGTGTAATTACCCACGCAAATGCAACCAATAGGACAATAGATAGATATTTTCTCAGATTTTTCAGCAGAACAAAATTATACTAAAATTCACAACGTTCCTAATTTTAACAAAATGAACAACGAATCTGTGAATTTTACAATAAATTAATACTCATCTACTCATTAAAGTTCTGAACTTTACATGAAAAAAATTGTTACACCCGAATATATCTTATGAAAACAAAAACAGCATTAATAACCGGAGCCAGCAGCGGCATTGGCTATGAATTAGCAAAACAATTTGCTAAAAACAAATGTAACGTGGTTTTAGTTGCCCGCAATGAAGCGAAGTTGCATGAGTTAGCGCATGAATTATCCAATACCTATAAAACAAACTGTGTAGTGATCGCAAAAGACCTCAGTGATTACAAATCTGCTAAAGAATTATATAGCTATTGTATTGAAAAGAAAATTGAAATTGATTATTTAGTGAATAATGCGGGTTTTGGCGATTATGGCTTTTTTCACGAAAGCAACTGGCACAAGCAAGAAGATATGATCAATTTAAATGTAACCACTCTCACTTACCTCACGCACCTTTTTTTGCCTGAAATGGTAAAGCGAAAGTATGGCAAGATATTAAATTTGGCTTCGGTGGCTGCATTTCAACCCGGACCATTAATGAGTGTTTATTACGCCACAAAGGCCTACGTGTTAAGTTTCTCTGAAGCCCTAAGTAATGAATTAGAGGATAAGAATATCACAGTAACCGCTTTATGCCCAGGGCCTACTGAAAGCGATTTTGTAAATAAAGCATCTTTGAATGATAGCAAGTTATTTAAACGATTTGGCAAACTCCCATCTTCGGCAGAAGTGGCAGAATATGGATATAGATCGATGATGGACGGAAAGGTTGTTGCTATTCATGGCTTTATGAACAAGGTCATGGCCAACTCCATAAGATTCACACCAAGAGCATTGGTAAGACAAGTTGTAAGAAAAATACAGGATAAAGGATAAAAAAAGAGCGAACCAAAAGTTCGCTCTTTTTTTAATTACCTAAGTCTTCAAAGCTCACATCTGATGATGAGCTTTCATCATTCACCGAGTTTTCAATTAACGGTGCATTTTCTTTTATGTATTCAATAGCTTCATTAAATCCTTCTGTGAACTTTTCAAAATCCTCCTTGTACAAAAAGATCTTGTGCTTCTCATAAAAAAACTTTCCATCTGGTCCAAATCGCTTCTTGCTTTCTGTAATGGTTAAATAATATTCGCTTCCTTTGGTGCTTTTCACATCAAAAAAATAAGTGCGCTTTCCTGCTCTAACTGATTTTGAGAACAGATCGCCTCTATCGTTTTTTTCTACTTCTTCCGACATAAGATCTTTTTTTACTTTGGTAAATATTGCAAAAATTAAATTAGAAAATATACTTGTTAATAATTTCCGTGTTTTGTTAATAGCGCTTACTTTGTGGCACTATAGATCGCTGCAATTCCAAAACTTAAACTTTTGTACGAATTGTTTGTATAATTAAGATTATTTAAGATCTCAATAAAACGCTCGTTATCCGGAAAGGCTTTCACGCTTTCAGGTAAATACGTATAAGCGCGTACATCCTTTGAAAAAAGGCGACCGATGAAAGGTGTAACCTTATTGAAATAAAAATTATATCCCCATTTGATCAACTTGTTTCTTGGGTTAGAAAACTCTAACACGATCAATTTCCCGCCTGGTTTTAATATACGACGCAGGTTGGTAAGTCCCTTTTCTAAATTCTCAAAATTCCGCACACCAAATCCAACTACGATCGCATCAAATGAATTATCATCAAATTTAAGTGTTTCCGCATCGCCATACTCAAGCGAAATAAGATCATCAAGTCCTGCTTTTTTTATCTTCTCTCTTCCGAATTTCATCATCCCTTCACTTATATCCACACCTACAATACGTGTTGGTTTAAGCTTAACACACTCTAATGCAAAATCTGCGGTGCCTGTAGCCACATCTAGTATGACTTTGGGCTTTAGATCGGCTAACAGCCTAACGCATTGTTTACGCCAGCCTTTGTGAATACCTAATGATAATAATGAATTTAAAAAATCGTACCGAAATGCGATGTTATCAAACATTTGGGCCACCTGCTCCTTTTTCGACTCCTCTGAAGAGTAAGGCTTTACTTCTGCCATTAAATTGGTCTCCTGACTTCTGTTAATTCTAATGCTTTACAAAATCTAACTTCAACGCCTCTTCCAACAACTGTTCCTTATTAACAGGTACAACGCCAATTTGTTCACACACTAAGCCACCCGATAAATTAGCGATAGCCGCTGTTAAAATATCATCACATTCTAAAGCACGTAATAACGAAGCAACACTGATCACTGTATCACCCGCTCCGCTCACATCTGCAATACTTCTGATATGAGCCGACAAGTGTTCTTTTACTTTTCGTGAATTGGTGATCACTCCTTTTTCAGCTAAAGTAACCAAAGCCGTTTCAAAATTTTGTTTCACCCTAAAGCTGCTAATGGCGCGCTGCAGTTCGTTAATATTGTCTGATGAAATATCTAATTTTAAACCTTCACGCAACTCTTTTAAGTTTGGTTTAAATAAACTTACACCTTTATATGCGTTGAAATTCTTTTTCTTTGGATCAACGCAGGTTGGGATACCTTTTGATTTCGATAGTTCAACCACTTTCGAAATTAATTTCGGGGTGATCAAGCCTTTGTTGTAATCTTCAAAAATGATCACATCTATCTTTTCGTGTTGAATGATATATGAGATCAGGGTTAATAGCTGACTAGTTTCTGCCTGCGAAATATCTTCTTCTGACTCCTCATCAATTCGCAGTAACTGAGCGTTATTGCCGATCACACGTGTTTTCACAGTGGTTACTCGGTCTCTGCTTTTTAAGATCCCTTTTTGAGATAACTTTTGTTTCTTCAACAGATCTAAAAAATTCTGCCCTTCCAAGTCTACACCAATTACCGAACATAAGATAGGGTTTGCTCCTAAGGCTTGTATGTTCAATGCAACATTTGCCGCTCCACCAAGTCTAATTTCTTTATTGGCAACTGAAATAATAGGCACGGGTGCTTCCGGTGAAATGCGACTCACCTTACCCCATAAATAACTATCGATCATTACATCGCCAATGATCAGAACATTTAAATTATTGAATGATTTAAAAAGTTCGCGAATATGCTCCTTCTTTATTGAAAATTTCTTCATTACTATCTTAAACTAATTTTGCTAAAGCTTCTTTCATGCGTTTTAATGCTTCCGTTAAATTCTCTTCGCTGGTAGCGTATGAAAAACGAATATATTTATCGTCGCCAAACGCGGCACCGGGAACCAAAGCCACGTGTGCAACATCCAACAAGAATAAAGAAAGGTCGGTTGCATTTTTAATATGATGGTCTTGGTATTTCTTCCCAAAGTAAGCGCTTACCTCCGGATACACATAAAATGCACCTTGAGGGATATTTGTTTTTAAACCCGGTATCTCTTTCATTAATTGAAGAACAAGATCGCGTCGTTTTTTAAACGCATCCTGCATTGGCTTGATATACGTATCGAAATCAAGCTCCATTGCTTTGTGCATTGCCTTTTGGGTTATGCTGCAGGTTGCAGAAGTAAATTGACCCTGCATCTTGTCACAAGCCTGAGCGATCCATTTTGGCGCTGCCAATATTCCACCTCTCCAGCCTGTCATAGCAAAGCCCTTTGAAACACCATTGATGGTGATCACGCGGTCTTTGATAAAATCAAACTGAGCAAAACTTTCGTGCTTGCCAACAAAATTTATGTGCTCATATATCTCATCACTCATGATATATAATTCATCATGCTTCACGATCACATCCGCTAATGCTTTTAATTCTGCCTTGGTATAAACGCTTCCTGTAGGATTACAGGGTGTGCTTAACATGATCATGCGTGTTTTAGGCGTAATAGCAGCTTCCAATTGTTTTGGTGTGATCTTAAAATCTGCCTCGATCTCTGTATCTATCACAACAGGCACACCACCTGCTAATTTCAATATCTCTAAATAACTCACCCAATATGGCGAGGGTACGATCACTTCATCACCTGGATTGATCAAGCATAACACCGCATTAGCGATACTTTGCTTTGCTCCTGTTGAAACAACGATCTCATCGGGCTGATAATCCAAATTATTATCCCGTTTAAATTTCTTACAAATAGCTTCACGTAATTCCAAATAGCCCGAAACATGCGTGTAGTAGCTGAAATTAGAGTCAATCGCGTCTTTTGCAGCCTTCTTGATAATATCAGGTGTAGCAAAATCTGGCTCTCCTAAACTCAAGCTAATAATATCTATTCCTTGCGCTTTTAATTCACGGCTTTTTCTTGCCATGGCAATTGTTTGCGATTCGGAGATCTGGTTGACTTTATCTGATAAATGCATAGTTGTAAATTGTAACAAATCTAACAACAATTTTAATTGTTTTACGAAAATATTGTAATAAAAAATCCGCCCTTTTGAGGCGGATTCCTTATTCAATCGTTAATTAATTAATTTATCGTGATCAGTTTTTGACTTACCGTTTTTCCATCAAGTGATGTTTTTAAGAAATATACGCCGGCAGCTACATCCGAAGGAATCTTGGCTGAAGCCTTATGCCACCCGTTAACTTGTTTATCATTTACTAAGGTTGCGATCAATTGACCATTTATGCCCACTAACTCAATTGATAACTGACCCGATTGATTTAAGTTATAATTAAAATTAACAGTCTCCATTACCGGATTTGGATAAAAACTAAAGCCGGAAATATCTTCTTTATTTTCTTCTAATCCTGTAACTGCAGGAGTTGTAAGGGTAAGCGAAGCTTGTAAAGGAAGATCACCCGATGTACTGCCATTTAAGTTAACACAATTTCCAACTGCAAAAACATTCACGGTTTCTTGTGTTACTGGGGCAGTCCATTCAAAAGTAAAAGTGGCCAAGCCTGTTCCATTCTTTGGCGTGGTATGTGTCGCGTTCTTTCTTCCATTAAAGGCGTTTAAAAATTTAACGCCTGTGCCTGCATTTTGCATGGTTCCTGCATTTGTATTTCCACCCTTTAATATCTCGCAACCAAAACCAAAATTATTGAATCCTGCAGCGCCAACAATAATAGACATTGTATAGGTTTGACCTTGCACATACTCATTATTAGTAAATGAAGGGATAGCAGTGATAGTCATGCCCGACAATGCACTTGATCCGCCAGAATGGCAAGCAGAACAGGTGCTTTCGCCAGGAGAACCAGTTTGTCCGGCCTTTCCATTAGAATCTTTTACAATAAATGCGGAAGTGGCGATAAATATACCTCCAAATAAGGATAGTGTTAAAATGCGTTTTTTCATAGTATTGTATACAAAGTATTTGAATAATTGTTCAAATTAATGACATTTTAACCTACAATCCAATTAATTAAAGATAAAGTATAATTGTCTATCTTTACCAGATCAATATCATATGATGAAACAACTACTGAACTTACTTTTTATCTTATCCTTTCTATCTGCTTTAAATGCTCAGGATAAGCCTAAAAAAGTTGATGAAAAGAAAGATGATTCATCAAAAGAATACGACCTAAAGAACTACAAAGCCGCCCAAAACGATCGGTTGATCTTAGAGGTCAATCATACAGGTTGGCTTAACACACCCAGCAATATTAAAATGAGCTGGAAAAGCCTTGGCTTTAACGTAGCATTAATGTTTGATAAACCAATTGGTAAATCAAATTTCAGTATTGGTTATGGTATTGGTTTGTACAGCCATAATTTTCACAGTAATGCCGATTTTGTTACACGTTACGACAGTACAAAA
The DNA here is from genome assembly GCA_032358265.1 of Vaucheria bursata. Taxonomy (NCBI): domain Eukaryota; class Xanthophyceae; order Vaucheriales; family Vaucheriaceae; genus Vaucheria; species Vaucheria bursata. The sequence goes on from JAULBW010030932.1 coordinate 196,226, forward strand.
AAATTCATTGTAACAGACATCGTTCCGAAAACAAATAATTACACCATTAACCGTTTTGGTCAAAAGATCCTGGAGATCCCGCTGGAATTGCGATTTAGAACAAAGACCATTTCGAAATTCAAAGTCATGTTAGGAGGTAAGTTCGGTTATGTGGTACACGATTTCAGAAAAGTATTTGATGATAAAGGGAAAAATAAGATCTATGATACTAAAAACGTAAACTATCTGCGTTACGGATTGGTTTTTAGAATTGGGGTTGAACAAATATGCTTCACCGCTTGTTATTACTTTAGCGATGTATTTGTAAAAGATCGAGCCGTAAATGGCATTACGCCGTATTCCTTTGGCATCGCTATTATTCCGTATTAAACATGAAACCTGTTTCGATAGCAGATGAACTAAAAAAGAAAAAGATCCAAACGATCCGAAAGGAAGACCTGGTTTTAAATGAAGCTTACCGAATCTTAAATCAAGACCTGTTTCACGAAAAAAAGATCCTCAATAATCTTACTCTTTACAATAAATCCTTCGAACTGATCAATGAAGAGGATGATCATCAACTCGATATCTTTCATATTGACACCATTAAAGAGATAGCGATCAACTACCGCTTAAAGTTCTTGGATTCACAGCAGTACAAAAAAGACATTCCGTACGAAGCTATTTTAAAGATCAAACATCATAATTCGGTTTACCGAAAAGACTTGAAGAATTTCAAGATACTGGCGCCGGTTGAAAATTTCAGAAAGGAACAGGATGATACGAGCTTACTCTTGTTTGCACCAACAAATCACGGAAATTATTGCTTGATCCATAAATGGGGTTCGGAACTTAAATGGCACCGAAAACTGAGTTCGTGGCCAATGCGTAAATTTGAGACTCTTTTGGTGTCAATCGCTATTATCTCACTAATTTTAGCTGTAAGCCTTCCAACACGCCTAATTTGGCTACCTGAGCATGCCGATTACTGGGGAACCTATCGCATTGGCGCCTTTTTCCACATTCTTATCTTCAATATGGGTATTTCGGCCTACATTACCTTTGCTTTCGGTAAAAACTTCAGTTCCCATACCTGGAAAAATGTTCAGGATTTTCATTAAGCATCCCTAAATAAAAAATCCGCTTAAACCATGGTTCAAGCGGATCTTCAAAAAAATGTATATATAAACTATTTGTGCGTTTTCTCGCAGCTTGTCGTTAATTTTTTACGTCCTCTAGCTCTACGAGCTGCTATTACCCTACGTCCGTTTGCAGTAGCCATGCGTAATCTAAAACCATGTTTATTGATTCTCTTACGTCGAGATGGTTGAAAGGTCCTTTTCATCTTATATTCAGTTTAAATTGTTAGTATTTTTTAAAATGGACTGCAAATATACACAATTAATTTAATTCACAAATAAATTTTTAAGGCATAAAAATAGCCAAATAACGCTTTTCATTACAATTATATGACATCCCAAAACCCTAAAAAGGGTAATTTTGGGCTTTATTTTTTAAAATTTATGGCAAAAGGCCGAAGAGGTGGTGGTCCCACTAACGACGAAACCGACGAATTACCGAAAGCTAAACTTAGTCTGGCAAATTTAAAGCGCTCAATGCGCCTTTTTGGGTATTTAGGAAAGCAAAAATGGAAATTTGTGCTGGGCATGTTCTTTTTAGTAGCAAGTGCCGGGGTTGGACTGATATTTCCTTTAAAATCGGGGCAAATGCTGGGCTACTTGGCCGAAAACACGAAAGCTGTTGATGTAGTAAGAGGCGAACTTATTCAGATCGGCTTGGTGCTGCTGGTGATATTAGTTGCACAAGCTATTTTTTCGTTTGGCCGAGTTTACTTATTTGCGCAGGTTACTGAAAATATTTTAAAAGCCTTACGTAACGATACATTTAAGCGTTTGATACAAATGCCCATGAGTTTTTTCTCAAAAAACCAGGTGGCCGAACTAAGCAGCCGTATGGCAACCGATATTACTGTTATTTCAGATGCATTTACCATTAACATTGCCGAGCTTATTCGCCAAACCATTGTTGGTGTGGGTGGCTTAATATTACTGGTTACCACATCCGGACCAATAGCCAAATGGTTTTTGATCATCATTCCGCCATTAACTGTTATTGCCATTTTGTTTTCGAAACGCATCCGAAAATTCTCGAAAACCTATCAGGAAAAAATTGCTGAATCAAACATTGTAGTAGGCGAAGCGCTAACCGGCATTACCAATGTAAAAACATTTACCAACGAAGAGTACGAAATAAAAAAATACGAAAAGATCTCGAGTAGTGTGCGCGAGTTCGGCTTAAAATATGGCATTTTCAGAGGTTTGTTCTTCTCATTTGTAATGGTATTTGTATTCGGATCGGTGTTTTTTATTTTATGGCAAATGTTGTTTGCGCTAAAAGTAGATAAAACATTAACTCCGGAAGCCTTTGGTACATTTATGATGTTATCTTTATTTGTGGCAGGGTCGTTAGGTGGCTTGCCCGAGCAGATCGCTTCATTGCAGCGTGCTTTGGGTGCAACCGACCGCGTGTTTGAATTGATAGATGGTAACATTGAAGATATTAATTTAGGCGGTATTAAAACTTCAGAGAAGGAAAAAAGTGGTGAGATCGAATTTAAAAACGTATCCTTTAATTATCCTACCCGTCCTGATTTTGTGGTGCTTAAAGACATCTCATTTAAAGCGCACATTGGCGAAACTGTTGCCCTTGTTGGGTCTAGCGGCTCAGGAAAAAGCACTATTGCCAGTTTGATCTCACGTTTTTACGACCCGGTTAACGGTGTAATTATGGTAGATGGTAAAAACTCGAAAGAATATTCTTTAACCGATCTGCGTAAAAAAATTGCCTTAGTGCCCCAAGACGTGATCTTGTTTGCAGGAACGATATTAGATAACATTGCCTATGGAAAACCAGACGCAACAACAGAAGAGATAGAAGAAGCTGCAAAAAAGGCCAATGCCTACGATTTTATCACTTCGTTTCCTGATAAATTTGCAACTTTGGTAGGAGAGCGTGGCATACAACTATCCGGCGGGCAACGCCAGCGTATTGCCATTGCCCGTGCTGTTTTAAAGAACCCTAGTATTTTGATATTAGATGAAGCCACCAGCAGTTTAGACAGTGAAAGCGAACATTTGGTGCAGGAAGCTTTGGAAAAATTAATGGTGGGAAGAACCAGCATTGTAATTGCCCACCGCTTGGCAACCATACGTAATGCCGATAAAATTGTGGTATTGCAAAAGGGAGAAGTATTGGAAACAGGCACCCACAGCGAGTTGATAAAGAATGAAGAAGGCTTGTATTATAAGCTCAGCAAAATGCAGTTTGAATTATCGTAAAAAACTTAAAAAAAATTTGCATAATTAAAACTTACCCCCTACATTTGTCGCCCAATCAGTAAAAAAGGGAGCTTAGCTCAGCTGGTTCAGAGCACCTGCCTTACAAGCAGGGGGTCACTGGTTCGAACCCAGTAGTTCCCACAAAAAAAGCCTTTCAAGAAATTGAAAGGCTTTTTTATTATTCTTCCATTTTTAATTTATTGTAACTAAATTTAAAAAAGCCGTTATTGGACTTTATCCTATTAATTTGAAGCGTTTATTTTTATCAGTTTTATTTAGTTTTTACTTCCTTAGTTTAACCTACGGACAAGTAAGGATCTATACCCTTACCGGAAAAGTGTACAAAAAAGACCTTACAGCTCTTGAATTTGGTAATGCCATTGCTTTAAATGTAAAAGATTCGAGCATACACAAAGGTGTGCCCTTTGAGAATGGAGAATTTTATTTGACCGGAATTAGCAAAGATACCATATTGTTAAAGATCACCTCCATTGGTTTTAAAGATCGCTTTGTTTCTTTTCATAAATCGGGGAATGACACGGTTTATCGCATACCCGACCAGAGTATGGAAGAGAATAACACCTTGAATGAAATAACGGTGACTGCTAAAACACCTCTCTTTGAAATGGATGGTGAAAAGATGAAAGTAAATGTAGAAGGAACAAGTTTAAATTCGGTTGGTACCGCCCTGGATGTCTTGCGCCGTTCGCCCAGTGTGATGGTAAGCAGCACAGATGATGTATCGGTATTTGGAAAAGGTTCTGCTATTATTTACTTAGATGGACTATTGATCTCCTCGATAGACATTTTAAAGTCACTCCCTTCAACTGATATAAAGAGTATTGAGATTATTAGAAATCCTTCGGCTAAATATGATGCAGCAGGAAGAGCGGTGATCAACATCATAACCATTCGAAACAACTTACAAGGTTACAATGGCAATGTTGTTCAAAATGTATTATATGGTAAATATTTACTAACCTATACCGGATTTCGCTTGAACTACACAAAGGGCAAATGGAGCACTTATGTTGGATATGGCACTAATCTTGGTGAGCAGTGGAATTCAGATGAATACAAACGAAGCTATAAAACAAATGATACCACCAATATGGAAATGAACAATTCCATTTACGAAACTGCTAGTTTCAAGAATACGCATTATTACCGCACCGGAATAAATTATCGCATAGACACGAGCAGTGTGTTAAGCCTCCAGTATAATGGCTTTTACAATGCACAAAACACCCTGTCAAAAAACCAGAACAGCATATTACAAAACAACCTTGAAGACTACACCCTTAAAACCATCACCAATGGTAAACCCATATTAAGCAATAACAGCATAAACTCTAATTACTCTAAAAAACTGGATACACTTGGGAGCGAATTATTTGTTGCCGCTCAGTTCGGTAATTTTATTTCAAAAACAACCTCCCAAATTTCACAGCAATCAAGTATTGCTGGTAGTTTAGTTGATGAACAAAAACGGAATTCGAACAATAATAACATTAAAATAGTTAGTGCTCAACTCGACTTTACAAAAGCATTTACAAAACACTGGAAGCTGGAAAGTGGGTTTAAGAATTCATACATTTCAAAAATCAGCGATATCCGTTTTGAGAATTATTCCTCGGCAGCAGGCTGGGTAAGCGATCCACTTTATTTGAATGGTTTTGAATTTAACGAGAATATCACCGCCTTGTATAGCGAACTGCGCTACCAAAAGAAAAAATTGAATACCCGAATTGGAGTGAGATCAGAGTTGACCAGATCAAATGGTTATTCAAAACGTTTAGATCAAAAAATTATTGACAGGCAATACATTAATTATTTCCCAAGTGCTTTTATTGGCTATGATTTCACAAAAGATCTCACAACTGCGTTAACACTTTCAAGTCGTATAAACCGGCCAACGTTTCAAGACCTAGACCCCTTTATTAACTACGTAGATTCACTGACCTCATTTAGAGGAAACCCTTATCTGTTACCCGAATACACTAACAGCATTGAAGCTTCATTAATATACATGAAAGAAGCAAATATTAGCTTTGGCTACAACCACACCAATGGCGCCATGCGTTTAATGGTTGACAAACTGAGTGACACCACCGATGCATTTACTGCGATAACAAAAAACTTAAAGAAAAGTGAGTCATACTCATTTGGTGTAACCTTGCCTTATGAATTAGAATGGTGGACCACATCAAACTACTTTGGGTATTTCTTAAACAATTACAGTTACGAATTAAACGGCGTTTTGATTCAAAATCTCAAGCCAACATTTTCTATTTACTTGTACGATGAATTCAGATTCAAAAAACTATTCTCACTCGAGGTCACATATGAATACACTTCAAACGCAGTAGACGGCATGTTCATTTCAAAACCATTCTCCATGCTAAATGCAACACTTAAAAAAACTTTTTTTAACGACAAACTTACCTGTCGCTTTACCGCAAGCGATATTTTAAGTTCATACATTATGGCAGGCGAAAGTAATATACCGGTATACCGCTTAAATTATTATTCACTAGTAAACACCCATTATTATCTTTTGTCATTAAACTACAAATTCGGAAAATTAAAGAACACGAATTACAAAAACAGATCGGTGAGTGAAGAAGAATATCAACGTATAAAAATGGGGAAATGATCCTACTTTAACTTCCAGTTCTCCCATTTCTCTAGCGCCTCAGCACTGGTGTTAACTTGTGGGTTTTGCTCTTTGCTATTGATCAATACTGCCTCTAGGCTTACCTTTTCTTTTAAATAAGCGGAGAGATCCTTCATCGACACATCTCCTTTACTTTCCTGCAATTTCTTTAATAAGTAATATGTATATAAGCCATGTTTCTTTTCTTGATAAGATAAAGACGATTGACTGCCAGAGCTGGAACTAAACACAGCTATGTTTCCACTTAAGAATTCTTCTTTTGGTTTGATAGCTATGCCGCGTGAGGCTAATAAACCTTGGTTTCGAGCCCCGCCTGTAAAACATGCATCTAAAAACACCACCACTTGCTCCGAAGCGCTTTCGGTTAATTTTGCATACACATCTTTTAATTTAATTGCCGATGCAATGTTTGCGCCGCTAATGTCAACCGGAATAAGATAAGCTTCTTTCGAATTTTCATCAGGCATCCCATGTCCGGCATAATAAAAAATGATCTTTGCCTTACCATTTGTATTCTTTGCGATCATGTTGATCTTAGAGATAGCCTGATTCATTTGCCCGTAAGTAGCATCATGCAGCATCGTTACATTCTTTTCAGGAACACCTAAAGATCGGGTTACGTATTCCTTGAAAGTGCTTGCATCGTTTTTAGCAAACTCCACATTCACCTCTGCTTTAAGATCGGTTTGCTGCGAAGCATAATCTTCGTTTCCGATGATCAATGCAAACGTGAGATCGTTTGTGTTTGAACCGGAAGGAATATTAAGATCTACATCAGCAAATGGCTGATACGCGTATTTTTTTGTTGTAGGAGCATTTACATACACAATTTGTTTAACAGTGTCTGTGCGCGTTTTCACAATGGTATTAGAACCTTCGATAGCTTCCAGCAAAGGCACATTCGGGTCTTCCAACATGTTCATCACCGTTCCTTTTGAAGCCTCCAGCCATTCATTGTATCCGGTTGAAGGGTTTGTAGAGACGCTTAAACCTGATAAATTGCAATCGATCTTTACATAATAGTTCTTTCCTGATTCGATATTGAGCCACATGATAGAGCTCCAGCTATTCATCCAATTCTTTACTTCTATCTTTAATTTACCCTCGCTAAAAAACTGATATTCGAGTGCCGTATTCTTCTTCATGCTGTATATATCAACGCCTTTAAATTGCACGTCGAAAGTATACGGGTTACACATCACCTTATTGGTGCGATACAAATACACATGTGCAGGGGTTGCTTTTTGTGCCAACAAGGTGGGAAACAAAAAAACGGAAAGAAAAAGAGTTAAAAAGAAAACTCGGGTCTTACTTTTTTTAAAAAACATATTAGCCTTTGTAAGTAGTGATCACTCAATTTAAATTATTCAACAACTAGTTTCAGCGTTTGCTTTACCCCATCTATACTCACAACACAAAAGTACACACCTTTTGAAACAGTTTCATTCAATTCAATTAAATAGTTTGTGTTGTTGCTTGCGCTTGCTATCCACTTATGATCATACACCACTGCTCCTTGCGCATCACACACCTGAACTTCAATTTTAGCATTACGCTCTACTCCCTCTATATTCAACACAACCTTTCCTGTTCCAGGATTTGGATACAAGCTTAATAGCGCAGATAGCTGATCTGATTTTACACTGATAGTTGGTGTATATTCAAACGTACCATTTTTATCTACTTTTCGCAAACGGTAATAATTAGTTCCGCTCAATGGTTTTTGATCAAGAAAATGATATGTTAGCTTTGCCTGTGAATTACCCGCGGCTTTCACGGTTCCTAGTTCAAGAAATTCACTTGCATCTACCGAACGTTCAATAGCAAAATAATCACTATTGACCTCGTTTGCAGTTACCCACTCTAAAGACACATCATTGTTTTCAGGAGAGCCGGCAAATTCTATTAGGGAAATAGGCAGTGGTGTGTTTACGCTATTTGTTGAAGCAACCGTGAAGTAAACGCCACCCGTAGTTGGCAAAGAAGCTGTAAAATATGGGGCGGCGTATGCCCCGGCAATTATTGATGCGCCGGCGAACGTTGGAGAGTTACTCACCAACAAACGTAAGTTTGATCCTGTTAAGGGTGCAAAACCAGTCATGTCAAATCTAACATTCACATTATTTGCTACACCTGTTCCTGTTTTTTGAAACTTCCATATGCGTTTTAATCGCGATTGGATTGTAGCCGGAACGTCAGAAAAATCGGCCCCTCCCGGGTTTGGAATAACAGTGCCATTGTGACCTACGGCTAAAAAAGATTTATCAGAAGAAAAAGCACTCACGTTATCTACATCTAACATTGCATTCCCGGTATTTGATCCTGCGTCAGCATCTGTGCTAATCGAACGGATCTGATTTAATCCGGTCGCATCATCTCTCCCAACAACCGTTACATTATTATGAAAGGCTGTGTTTACTGCGTAATTCCAATAAGCGGTAGTTCCATCTGTTGCCAAATAGGTTCTTTCATCCAATGCCGCTGTTCCCGAATTATCAGTTAAAGTAACACCGTATTTACTTGCCAGATAAGAACGTACTTGATGCATTTGTGCATTTGAAAGTATGGTATTAAACAAAATGATCTCACTCAAACTGCCATCAAAATATTCGCTATAAGCAGCCGAAGTGTTTCTTAGTACGCCAACAGTTAAATAATCCGCATCAGTTGAGTTGTTAGAAGGTGCTATATTCAATCCATTTCGATCTGAAACAGTTAATCCATTTGTTTTTCCTGTAACAGATACAATATTGTTTCGTGTGGTTTGGGCCACATTAATTCTGTTGTTAGTGCCATTTCCTGGTCCATTTGCTACCACTACTCTATTTGTACGGCCATACGTTCTACTATCGGTTGTTCCTCTGTGGCCAAAATAAGTCCGAGTATTGCTACCACCCTGGTATACTGAAAAAAATGCTTGGCCAGCTCCTGTTGTTGAATTATCTGCCAAGTTTAAATTTGCTGCAGTATATTCTAAATATTGATCCGTGCCGTTAAAGGTTATATATGGATTAAAATTAGCTACTAGATTATTTGCTGCTGATGCAAGTCCGGTTTTATATACCGGCAAATTCGTACATTTTGAAACAGCAACCACATTTGTTCCCTGCGACATCCAACCATAAACGTTGCTGTTATCCGGCAAACTAATCGACTCTGCTTTCAACCAATAGCTGATGTTTGCACTGCCTATGCCGCCAGGAGAGGCTAGCTTCATTATCGATATATCGTCAACGATCACACCACATGTATTCACATTTCCCAAATTTGTAAATTCTAAGGTATGTGTGCTCGCTGCATTATTAGTAAATGTGTACGAAAAAGGAGTGAAAGCTGTAACGGTATTTGCGATTGACAGCGTATAATCTAAAACCGTCATAGCATCTTTAAATCTTATTCTGAGAAAAGTTGGATTATTTGATGGTCCGCAGCCTACAGAGCGATATGCATATCTGAAAGTAAGCACATAATTAGAAGAACTCGTAAAACCATTAAGCGTTTGAGTTGGAACAGATGCCGCATCAACCTCCATGACATAATTATTTCCACAGGCAGCCATATAAGAGTTTTGATATGTACCTGCACTCCATGGAGATTCCTGGCCATTCCAGTTTGTATTGCTTGAAATAGCCCCATCCACCACAAGATTTTGTGCGGAAGAGTCGTATGCTAACAAAACGAATATTTCAATTAGAACATATACTAAAACTCGCATAATCAAATTTACATAAAAAAATACACTTTTCAACTAGAACGCGGTTTGTTGAATCACAAACCACACAGAAGCTTTAGCTCTTTACTTCCGTTAATTTTGCACTTTTCTTTTTATGCTTTGCAACCTCATAAAAAATTAATGGCACTAAAATTACAGTAGGCCCAAGCCAAAGAACAATATTTGGCAAAGGAACCAGTCTTTCATTGTTCACCAAGAAAGCCGTTAAGGCGCCGATGTAACTCCCAAGCATACCGCCAATATGTGCTAGTAGCCAGTAGTTTTTATAATCCAGTTTTTTATTTAATCGTTTCAGGGTAGTTTGATTACCTCGTAAGCCTATCAAACCAAATACCAAGCTAATAATTCCAGCGACCTGATTTCCATTTATGAGTAAAATAATAGCATAAGTAACAAAGGCAATGTGTGTGATGCCAAAAACAATTTCAATGGCCCAATCGATCTTTCCGGGCTTTTGATCCAGGTGAAGTTTTTTCAATTTCAAAGACCGATAAGCGGTTATAGCAGAATAATACGTGAAGAAACCAACACACAACAAAAAAATATTGGAGCGATAAATAGACATGAAGGTTGAACTCACAAAAATGATGGTCATGCAAAAGAAATAGACCAAACCGAAAGGGCGATGCCATTTGATCTTATTTCGAAATAGGATAGCAAATAAGCCACACAATAACGCAAGAGAACCCGCTACAATGTGTATGACCTTAATAGTAATGTAAAAAACTTCCATTGATACGAAAGTAATAAAAATAATGGCTTGAAAGTAGGGATAATTCAAAACCTCTATAAATGCAAAAAGCCTCCGTATTACTACGAAGGCTTTTTGACTTTAAAATTGGCATCGACATACTCTCCC